>ML105692.1:0-11231 GCA_003697995.1 Taxidea taxus jeffersonii | reverse complement strand
GTTCTTTCTGGCCTGCCAGGTCTCTGTGGATAAGTCTGCTGCCAATCTAATATTTTTACCATTGTATGTTACAGACTTCTTGTCCCGTGCTGGAACACCGTTTTTACTTGGAAGAATAACACACTGGTATTTTAACTTAAGTATTTGGAAGGCTTTTTCTTTCTTTCTTTTTTTAAAGGATTTTATTTATTTATTTGACAGAGAGAGTGAGTGAGAGAGAGCAAGCAAGCACAGGCATACAGAGAGGCAGGCAGAGGCATAGGGAGAAGTAGGCTCCCTGCCGAGCAAGGAGCCTGATGTGGGACTCGATCCCAGGACGCTGGGATCATGACCTGATCCAAAGGCAGCCGCTTAACCAACTGAGCCACCCAGGTGTCCCTGGAAGGCTTTTTCTTAAGAAGGAATGCAGTACATCACTTCTAGGGAAACAATCTCTGAATGTATCTTTTGTAAATAACAAAATTTTAGTTTTCTAGTGAAAATCAGAATTTTAGAAACTTGTATTCACCACAGTGAGCTTAATAATTCCTAAAACTTAAAGAATTTTCAGCTAAAATCACTGGTGATATTAACGAATATTATTTAAAAATATTTGTATAATGAAATGTGTCAAATTTAGAAAATCTCCATAACTCATTGAATCAATTTTTCAGAATGACCAATGATGCATAGTGTTATAAAATCATGCAAGATACAGCAGTAGGCTTTTATGTAACCGAGTCAAAACCTACACTGATATGATTTCAGATTCCCCATTGCAACTAAGCCTTAAGAAATTGCTACTTGGCAATTTTGATGTAGTACAGAAGAAGAATATCCATGGCTATCTAAAAAGTAATTAAAATACTCCCCCTTTCCCAACTATATATCTGTGTGAGGTTAGATCTATTTCATATACTTGAAACAAAGCAATACACTGCAACAGATGAAATGTGGTACAGATATGAGACCCCAATTTTCTTCTGTTGAGCAAGACATAAAAGAGGTTTACAAAATATAAAACAATGCCACCATTCTCACTAATTTGTTTTGGAAAATATAGTTATTTCATAAAACATTTTTGAAAGGTTTGTTTGTTTATTTGAGAGCAAGAGAGCATGAATGGGAGGAGGGGCAGAGGGAGAGGGAGAGAGAATCTCAAACAGACTCAGCAAAGACCACAGAGCCGACATGGAGCTTGGTTATGACCTGAGTGGAAAACAAGAGTCAGTTGTTCAACCCACTGCATCACCCAGGCACCTTTTTTCATAGAATATTTACTTATGCTAACATAAAATGTGTTTATTCTTATTTAAATTTAATGAATAAATATTTTAAAACTTGGTTTTAATTTGAATGTAGTAAAAGTTGATAGATGTAAATCACCTACATAAAAGCCTCTGTGGGTACATTTTTTAAGGGGGTAAAGAGGTCCTGAGATGAAAACAATGTGTGAGAAACACTGCTTTAGAATTTTGGCTAGACCAGGTTAATCTGGTCCCACTAATTTCAGTAAATGGATTTATTTTTGATCAATTCCTAATCTGTTTTCTCCCAAACCTGTTAATTCAACTCAACTAGAATTTTTTGACACCTGTCAAGTTCTGGTCACGGTAAGTGATGGTACAAAGCCCAAAGTTTGAATTCAAACTTTAAGGAGCTATGCAAAGTGATGATGGTCCTTGGATCCAAAAAGAGACTGGTTGATGGGTTTCAGGTTTTTAAGGGGCAGCATGTATAGAGGTACAGATTCAGGCAGTTTGCTATATTTGGTGGTAGGAAGAGGAGAACTATCTTTTTGGATGGTTTCTAGTTTGATGATGAGAGTAAGGACATGGGAGGGTATGAGTGTTCATAGAAAGAGGAGGTATAATGTAGTCTTGCTTATTTCTTATTTTACAAATTATTCAAATCATATTGTAATAATATAAATGGGCATTTAAAGATATAGGCATCATAAATGAAAGGGGGGATAATCTGTAATGTGTAATATAGATAAGGGTTAATACATCAAATGTAGAAAGACCTCTTATAAATTGTTAAGGAAATGACAAAATCTAATAGAAAAATAGCTAACAGATACAATCTGACAGTTCATTGTTAGGGAAATCCATATACCTATCAGTATGAAAAGAAGCTGAATGAAATAGGGAGGTGGAGTTTAAATAATGATATTGTTTTCCTACATCAGCTTGGCAAAAATTTAAAAAAGTGTAACAGGCAGAATTCAGAGAAAGGAACCCACTGATATGTTGTCGCTTTGAGTATGAAGTAATGTACCACTTTTGGAAAACAACTAGACAATACAGAAAAAGGGAAATAGCCCCATATAACTTAGACACAGCAATCCCACATTTGGGAATCTATCCTTAGAAAGAAATCCCTAGTATGTAGCAATATGTGTACAAAAATGTTATTACATTTTTTCCTTTTATTGAGATACAAACACATTCTATTTACATTCCTTTTCCTTTGGTGTATACATTTCAGTGGGTTTTGGTATATTCATAAAGTTGTGCAACCATTACCACTATCTAATTCCAGAACATACTTATCACCCAAAAAGAAACCTTATACCTATTAGTAGTCATTCACAATTTCCTCCTTCCCCCAGGCCCTGGCAATGACTAATCTACTTTTTGTTTTTATGATTTGCTTATACTGGACATTTCACATAAATGAAATAAAACCTTATGTACTTTTTCATGTCTGCTTTTTTTACTTCTATAATCTTTTTGTGGTTCATCCACATTGTGGTATGTATCCATAACTTGATATATATTCCATTGTATGAATATACCACCCTGGCTTATCAATCAATCAGTTGATAGATATTTTGGGTTTTTCCTATTTTGGGCTATTATAAATAATGCCACTATGAACATTTGTGTCTAAGTTTTTGTGTGGACATGTGTTTTCAACTCTCCTTGGTAGATACCTAGGAGTGGAGTTACTGAGTCATATGGTAATACTATATTTAACATTTTGAGGAACTTTACAAATTGTTTCCAAAGCTCTACACTCTTTTATATTTCCTCTAACAATGTATCAAGTTCTAGTCTCTCTACATCCCCACAAATGCTTATTATTTTGATTCTAGCCATCACAAGTTGTTATGATATGCATTTGCACTTGACTAGTGATATCCAAAATCTTTCTATAAACTTACCTGCTTTTTGTATATCTTTGGAGAAATGTATATCTAAACACTTTGCTTGATTTTAAAATTGGAGTTATTTGTGTTTTTTGAGACATTGCTGGTTCTCCAATGTTTGCTCTTCCAGATTTTTAAAAAATTTTAATTCCAGTGTAGTTAATTTAAAGTGATATATTAGTTTCAGGTGTACAATATAGTTATTCAACAGTTTCATATATTACTCAGGGCTCATCAAAATAAGTGTACCCTTAATTCCCTTCACCTACTTCATCCATCCCTTCACCCACCATCCCTCTCGTAACCATCTGTTTGTTCTCTGTAGTTAAAAGTCTGTGTTTTGTCTCTTTTTTCCCTTTGTTGTGTCATTTTTTTAATTCCACATGTGAGTGAAATCATATGGCATTTGCCTTTCTCTGGCTTATTTCACTTAGTATTATACTGTCTAGAATCAACCATGTTGTTGCAAATGGCAAGGTTTCATTCCCTTTTTATATGACTGAATATTATTCCATTACACACATGCACCACATCTTCCTTATCTATTCATCTGTTGAGGGAACTTGGGCTGCTTCCATAGATTGTCAATTGCAAATAATGGTGTAATAAATATAGAGGTGCATATATCCCTTCAAATGAGAGATATGAATATCCCTTCATATTCTTTAGTAAATGGCCAATAGTGTGATTGCTGGATCTTAGGGCAGTTCTATTCTTAATTTTTTGAGGGACCTCCATACTGTGTTCCACAGCGGTTTGAACCACTTTGCATTTTCACCAAGAGTACATGAGAGTTCCCTTTACTTCACATCATCACCAACATCTGCTGTTTCTTGTTTTTGATTTTAGCCATTCTGGCAGGTGTGAGGTGATAGCTCATTGTGGTATTGGTTTTTGTTTCCCTGAGGATGAATGATTTTGAACATTTTTGCATGTGTCTGTTGGCCATCTGTATGTCTTCTTTGGAGAAATGCCTGTTCATGCCTTCTGCCCATTTTTTTCATTGGTTTATTTGTTTTTTTGGTATTGAGTTTTGTAAGTTCTCTAAGTATTTTGGATACTAACCCTTTATTGGGCATATGATTTGCAAGTGTCTTCTCTCATTAAGTAGGTTGCCTTTTATTTTTGTTGATAGTTTCCTTTGCCATGCAGAAGCTTTTTATTTTGATGTAGTCTCAATAGTTTATTTTTGCTTTTGTTTCCCTTGCCTCAGGAGACATATCTAGAAAAATATTGCTAAAGCCAAGGTCAGAAAAATTGTCTGTGCTCTCTTCTAGGATTTTTAAGGTTTAAGACCTCAAATTTAGGTTCTTAATCTATTTTATGTTCATTTTTGTGTTTGGTGTAAGAAAGCAGTCTGGTTTCATTCTTTTGCAAGTAGCTGACCAGTTTTCCCAACACCATTTGTTGCAGAGACTTTCTTTTTCCCATTGTACGTTCCTGCTTCCTTTATCAAAGATTAATTGACCAACAATTGTGAGTTTATTTTTGTTTTTTTTTTTCTGTTCCATTGACCTGTGTGTTTATTTTTGTGCCAGTACCATACTATTTTGATTACTGCAGCCTTGTAATATAACTCGAAATCTGGAATTGTGATATCCTCAGTTGTGTTTTCCTTTTTCAAGATTATTTTGACTCTTCGAGGTCTTTTGTGGTTCCATATATATTTTAGGATTGTTTGTTCTAGCTCTGTGAAAAATCCTGCTGGTGTTTTCATAGGGATTGCATTAAAGCTGTAGATTGCTTTGGGTAATATAGACATTTTATCAATATTTGTTCTTCCAACCAATGAGAATGGAATGTCTTTTTATTTCTTTGTGTTGTCTTCAAATTTTTTTTATCAATGTTTTATAGTTTTCAGGTCTTTCACCTCCCTGGTTAAGTTTATTCTAGATATGTTATTACTTTTGGTGTAATTATAAATGGGATTGCTTTCTTAATTTCTATTTCTGCTTCTTAATTATGAGTGTATAGAAATGAAACAGGTTTCTGTACATTGATTTTGTATCCTGATATTTTACTGGATTCATTTATCAGTTCTAGTAGCTTTTTGGTGGAGTCTTTCAGATTTTCTATAAATGATATATCATCTGCAAATAGTGAACATTTTACTTCTTCCTTACCAACCTTGATGCTTTTTATTTCTTTTTGTTATCTGATTGCTGTGGCTAGGACTTCCAGTACTATGTTGAATAAAAGCCATGAGACTGGACATCCCTGTCTTGTTCTGACCTTAGGGGAAAAGCTCCCAATTTTTCCCCATTGAGTATGATGTTTGGGTTTTTCAAATATGGTCTTTATTATTATGTTGAGGTATGTTCTCTACAAACCTACTTCATTGAGGGTTTATTTTTTCTTACCGTGAATGGATGCTGTACTTTGCCAAATCTTTTTTCTACATTTATAGAAATGATCATATGGTTTTAATCTTTTCTCTTATTGATGTGAAGTATCATGTTGATTGATTTGTGAACGTTGGACCACACTTGCATCCCAGCACTAAATCCCACTCAATTGTGGTGAATGAAATTTTTAATGTATTTTTGGATTCAGTTTGCCAATATTTTGTTGAGAATTTTTGCATCTATAGTCAGCAGAGATATTGGCCTGTAGTTCTCTTTCTTTCAGGTATCTTTATCTGGCTTTGGTATCAGGGTAATTATATCCCCATAGAATGAATTAGGAAGTTTTCTTCCCTCTTCTATTTTTTGGATTGGTTGAGAAGAATAGGCATTAACTCTACTTTAAATGTTTGGTAGAATTCACTTGGGAAGTAATCTGGTCCTGGAATTTTTTTGTTGTTGTTGGGTGTTTTTTGATTACTAATCCAATTTCATTACTAGTTACTAATCTCTTCAAGTTTTCTATTTCTTCCTGCTTCAGTTTTGGTAGGTTATATTTCTAGGAATTTATCCATTTCTTGTAAGTTTTCCAATATGTTGGCATATAATTTTTCATAATAATCTCTTATTATTGATTTCTGTGGCATCGGTTATTTATCCTCTTTCACTTGGGTTTTTCTCTGACTTCTCTCTCTCTTTCGATGAGTCTGGCTAGAGGATTATCAATTTTGTTGATCTTTATAACAAACTAGCTCCTGTTTTCATTTATCTGTTCTATTTTTTTCAGTTTCTATATCATTTATTTCTGTTCTGATATTTATCATTTCTTTTCTTTTATTGTTTTGGGTTTTGTTTGTTCTTTCTCTAGCTCCTTTAGGTATAAGATTAGGTTCTTTATTTGAAAAATTTCTTGCTTCTTTAGGTAGCATTATTGGTAAAAAATTCCCTCTGAGAATTGCTTTTGTTACATTCCAGATTTAGTACTGTTGTATTTTCAGTTTTGTTTTTCTCCATGTCATTTTTAATTTCTTGGATTTCTTGGTTGACCCATTCATTGTTTGGTAGCAAGTTATTCAGCTTCCATGCATTTGTGCTCTTTGCAGATATTTTTAAGATTGTATTTATTTATTTTACAGAGACAGACACAGTGAGAGAGGGAACACAAGCAGGGAGAGCAGGGGAGGGAGAAGCAGGCTTCCCAAAGAGCAAGAAGCCTGACATGGGGCTCAATCCCAGGACCCTGGGATCATAACTTGAGCTGAAGGCAGATGCTTAATGACTGATCCACCCAGGTGCCTCTACAGATATTTTCTTGTATTGATTTCTAGTTTCATAGCATTGTAGTCAGAAAAGATGCATGATATGATGTTGATCTTTTTTAATATGTTGAGATTTGTTTTGTTGCCTAATATGTGATCCATTTTGGAGAATGTTCTATGTGCACTTGAAAAGATTGTTCATTCTACTGTTTTAGGATTAAATGTGTGAATATATCTGTTAAATCTATCTGGTCTAGTGCATCATTCAAAGTCACTGTTCTCTTGTTGATTTTCTGATTAGATAATATAGCCATTGATGTAAGTGAGGTGTTAAGTTCTCCTACTGTTACTGTATTATTATCAATTAATTTCTCTTTACTTGTTAAATACCATTTCATGTATTTGGTTAGTTCTATGTAAATAAATTCTACTATATATATATACATATATATATATATATAAAATTTATAATTGTTATATCTCTATGATGGGTTGTCCCTTTACTATTATATAATGTTTTTCTTTGTTTCTTGTTATAGCCTTTGCTTTAAAGTCTATTTGTCCAATATAAATATTGCTACCCAGTCTTTCTTTTGACATACATTTGCATGATAAATGGTTCCCCATCCTCTCACTTTTAATCTGCAGGTGTCTTTAAGTCTAAAATGAATCTCTTGTAGGCAGTATATAGATGGGTCTTGGTTTTCTATCTACACTGTTACTCTATGTCTTGGTATTTAGTCCATTTATATTCAAGATAATTATTGGAAAGTATGTATTTATTGTCATTTTGTTACTTTTTTTTGTAGTTCTTTGCTGATTCTTCCTCCCTGCTCTCTTTCATGGTTTGCTAGCTCTCTTTAGTGTTATATTTGGATCCCTCTCCCTTATTTTCTTCATGTCTATTACTTATTTTTGATTTATGGCCACCTTTAGATTTGTATATAACATCTGCATATAGAAGTCTATATTAAGTTGATGGTTGCTTAAGTTTGTGCCCTTTCTTTACTCCTCTCTTCCCCACGTTTTTGGTATATGGTGCCATGTTGTATATCCTTCTGTGAGTCTCTCAACTGATTTTTTTCAGATATTTTTATTTTTACTGGTTTTGTGCCTTCTACTTTCTAACTCTTATTTATGATGTTTTCTTTCCACTCACAGATTCCTTTTTAATATTCCTTACACGGCTGGTAATGATCATGAATTGCTTTGCTTTTATTTGTCTGAGAAACTCATTATCTCTCCTATTCTGAATGATAGCCTTGCTGTAGAGAGCATTCTTGGCTGTAGATTTTCACTTTTCAGTATTTTGAATATACCATGCTTCTCTCTTCTGGACTGCAAAGTTTCTGCTAAAAAAATCACCTGATAGCCTTCTTGCATTTCTCTGTATGTACTGTATTTTTTTTTCTCTTGCTGCTTTGATTTTTTTTTTCTTTATCACTACTTTTTAGCATTTTAGTTACCATGTGTCTTAGGTGTAGTGTAAGGAAGGTTGGTTTTTTTGGGGGATCTCCATGCCTCCTGGATCTGGATATCTGCTCTTTTCCCCAGATCAGGTAAAATTTCAGCTATTATTTCTTCAAATAAGTTTTCTGCTGCCCTTTCTCTCTCTTCTCCTTCAGGTATCCCTATAATGTGAATGTTATTCTACTTAATGGAGTCACTGAATTCCCTAAGTGATTTTCTCAATTTGCATAAATTTTTTTCTCTCACTCACTCACCTCGATTGTTTTCCATTACTCTCTTTCCAGGTCATTAATATTTTCCTCTGCTTTCTCTAGCCTACCACTTATTCTGTCAAATATATTTTTAATTTCAGTTTTTATGTTCTTCACTTTCAATTGGTTCTTTTTTAAAAATATTTTTGTTAAAGGTCTCACTGATGTCCTCTACTCTGTTCTCAAGTCCAGTGAATGTCTTTTTGGTCATTACTTTAAATTTTCTGTCAGGCATATTACTTATATCCATTTCACTTAGGTCTCTTGTAGTTTTGTCCTATTCTTTTATTTGGAACATATTCCTCTGTCTCCTCATTTTACCTAACTATCTGTTTGTTTCTCTGTGTTAATTAGCAGCTAAGTCTCTGCTCTTAAAAGTAGTAGCCTTGGAGGAGTCAAGATGGCGGAGAAGTAGGAGGCTGAGACAACATCAGCCAGCAGGAGATCGGCTAGATAGACTATCAAACCATTCCGAACACCTACAAATCCAACAGGAGATCGAAGAGAAGAAAAACAACAATTCTAGGAACAGAAAATCGACCACTTTCTGAAAGGTAGGACCAGCGGAGAAGTGAATCCAACGCGACGGGAAGATAGACCCCAGGGGGAGGGGCCGGCTCCCGGCAAGCGGCGGAGCACAAAATCAGAACTTTTAAAAGTCGGCTCCACGGAGGGACATCACTCCAGAGGCTAAACTGGGGTGAAGACCTCGTGGGGACAGCGTGGACTCAGGTCCCACGGGGTCACAGAAGGATCGGGGGTGTCTGAGTGTCGCAGAGCTCACAGGTATTAGAGCAGGGAAGTCGGCTGCGGAGACAGAGCCGAGATTTCCTAGTGGTCTGTGACACGGACCGGTGCTCTGTGGCACTGGCCGGTGCTCTGTGCGAGGGGTCCCCACAAGATCCGGGGAGACTCCGACCCAGGAGAGCTCAGGGATCTATGGGGTCCGGAGACTCCAGGTGGGACTCTGCCAGAGACAGAGGTCACAGGCTGGGTGAGCTCGGAGCACTCCCAGAAGCCAGTGAGAAGGGACTGCTTACGCACGATTTTCTCTGAGCGCGGTCTGCGGGCGCGCGCAGTGTCGGCGGGCCCGCGGTGTCGTCGGGCCCGCGGTGTCTGCGGGCGGGCGCGCGCGCGCGTGCACTCTCCGACGCAAACGTGGGCGAGGGAGACTGGAGGGATTAAACGCTTTTCTCTGAAGGCGCACTGAAGACTGGGGCCCCTAGCTCTCGGCTCCTCTGAACCGGAGATTGGGAGGCCGCCATTGTCATTCCCGTCCTCCAGAACTCTACAGAAAGCGCGTTCAGGGAACAAAAGCTCCTGAAAGCAAACCTGAGAGGATTACTTAGCCCGGCCCCTGGTAAGGGCGGTGCAACTCCGCCTGGGGCAAAGACACCTGAGAATCACTACAACAGGCCCCTCCCCCAGAAGATCAAAGAAATACAGCCAAGACCAAGTTCACTTAACAAGGAGAACAGCGGATTCCTATCTGGACAAAATGACAAGGCGGAAAAACTCACCACAAAAAAAAGAGCAGGAGACAGGACCGAAGGCTAGGGACCTAATCAATAAAGACATTGGTAATATGTCAGATCTGGAATTCAGGATGACGATTCTCAAGGTTCTAGCCGGGATCGAAAAAGTCATGGAAGATATTAGAGAAACCCTGTCAGGAGAAATAAAAACCCTTTCTGGAGAAATAAAAGAAATAAAGTCTAATCAAGTTGAAATAAAAAAAGCTATTAATGAGGTGCAATCAAAAATGGAGGCTCTTACTGCTAGGATAAATGAGGCAGAAGACAGAATTAGTGGTATAGAAGACCAAATGGCAGGGAATAATGAAGCAGACCAAAAGAGAGACAATCAACTACTGGACCACGAGGGGAGAATTGGAGAGATAAGTGATGCCATAAGAAGAAACAACATTAGAATAATTGGGATTCCAGAAGAAGAAGAAAGAGAAATAGGAGCAGAAGGTATACTGGAGAGGATTATTGTAGAGAATTTCCCTAATATAGCAAGGGGAACAAGCATCAAAATCCAGGAGGCCCAGAGAACACCTCTCAAAATCAATAGGAATCGACCCACACCCCGCCATCTAATAGTAAAATTTACAAGTCTTAGCGACAAAGAGAAAATCCTGAAAGCAGCACGGGACAAGAAGTCTGTAACGTACAATGGTAAAAATATTAGATTGGCAGGAGACTTATCCACAGAGACCTGGCAGGCCAGAAAGAACTGGCATGATATATTCAGAGCACTAAACAAGAAAAACATGCAGCCAAGAATACTTTATCCAGCTAGGTTATCATTGAAAATAGGAGAGATTAAAAGCTTCCAGGACAAACAAAAACTGAAAGAGTTTGTAAACACCAAACCAGCTCTACAGGAAATATTGAAAGGGGTCCTCTAAGCAAAGAGAGACCCTAAAAGTATTACCAGAAAGGAACAGAGACATTATACAGTAACAATCACCATACAGGCAATACAATGGCACTAAACTCATATCTCTCAATAGTTACCCTGAATGTAAATGGGCTAAATGCCCCAATCAAAAGACACAGGGTTTCAGAATGGATAAAAAAACAAAACCCATCCATATGCTGCCTACAAGAAACTCATCTTAGACCTGAAGACACCTCCAGATTGAAAGTGAGGGGGTGGAAAACAATTTACCATGCTAATGGACATCAGAAGAAAGCTGGGGTGGCAATCCTTATATCAGATCAATTAGATTTTAAGCCAAAGACTATAATAAGAGATGAGGAAGGACACT
>ML105691.1:237060-285568 GCA_003697995.1 Taxidea taxus jeffersonii | reverse complement strand
ACTCTTAATGTCATAAAACAAACTGAGGGGGGTGGGGGGGAGAGGGGTTGGGAGAGGGTGGTGGGGTTACATTATATGTTTAAATAAAGCTTAAATTAAAAAAAAAGTTAAAATAATACATGGCCATTACTATTTGCTAGTCCTTTATAGACTTAAAATTGTTTAAGCAATCACTTAATATTTTAATTTATTTTCTGATTAAGAAAAATGGAGAATATTTACTCATGTCTATTTTTAAAAGGAATGAGGGCAATTTGTAAAATATGTATTAGAACAGTTGACTCCAGGAGTCCCTGGATGGCTCAGTAGGTTAAGTGTCTGCCTTTAGCTTAGATTATGCCTGGGATGGAGTCCCACATTGGGCTCCCTCCTCATGAGGGAGTCTGCTTCTCCCTCTGCTCCTCCCTCCCATGCTCTCTCTCCCCCAAATAAATAAATAAAATCTTAAATAAATAAATAAGAACAGCTGATTCCAGAAAGGGAAAGTACAAAAGAAATAGGAGAGATATTCTTTTTTTTTTTTTAAAGATTTTATTTATTCATTTGATAGACAGAGACCACAAGTAGGCAGAGAGGTAGAGAGAGACAGAGGAGAAAGCAGGCTGTCCGCAGAGCAGAGAGCCCGATGCGGGGCTCGATCCCACGACCCTGGGATCATGACCCGAGCCGAAGGCAGCGGCTTTAACCCTCGGAGCCACCCAGGCGCCCCAGGACAGATATTCTACAGTATTATTCTCTTCTTCTACTTCCCCCCTTCACCCACAAATCTTTGCATATGTTCACATCTTTTATCTTGCTATGAGAGTGTATGTCATACTATCATTGACAGTTTAATTTACTGTGTGTGTGAAGCTGAAAAGGAACATTAAATGGAGTGGAAAATGCCAATTTTATTTATAAAAGTGGGTACTTATAAATGAGAAATTATACTACACATAAAGAACAAAAAAAAAAAAAAGAAAAAACAACTTAGCATTATTGTCAGGTGGGTGACATACCAGCATTTATTCTTCAGGCAGATAAAAGAATTCTGTTTGAGAGCTTTATGTTTTTTTTTAATTCAGATTTTTTCCAAGGTCTAATTTTTAGTTGCAAGCTTGACTTTGAAATACTTCTGTTGGTTTTCACGATCAAGGATATTTGAAATCATTACTGTGTTGTGCTGTGTATTTGGGGGAGCCGTGTGGGGATGAAATTAAAGTATTCTTGGTTAGCAGTGGTTAAATATGCTATTTTAATAAAATACTGAAACACACAAAAAATGGGTGATTTGTGGAATCAATACTTTTCATCAATGCTCTTACTCTTTACAATGATCAAGTATACATACATTTGGATGAAATGAAATGTCTTGGCTAACTCAGGGAACTTTTTTTTTTTCACTATAGGAGCCCCCTAGACACTAGATTTTTTTTCTCACTTTTATCCTGCTTTGGAAATTTGAAGAGTTCATAAGTGTGTACTCTTTGGGTTTATAAGGGAAATGTGGAGGGACAAAAATCATAATAATTATCTCAATAATTTAAAAGAGTAAGATAAAGCTTTAAATAAAGGCATAGATCTAAAATGGTGTTTAAAATTAGACAGCTAACATCTGTAATAAACTCAAATTTCCAATATGAATGCCACCTTCCATCCTTCAAGTTCAAATAGGGGTGATATTCAAAACACCTATGGGATTATCAAGGCAGTGATCTGAAAGTTATAAAACTGTGTCTTACTCTAAAAATTTTACCTCATTTGTACAGCACATCTCTGATTAATAAGAATGGCCTCTTCTTCATTCTCTTCAGAGAATTTCTACATTCTCTTCAGAGCTTTACTATGTCCCTTTAGATAGATTATAATAAGTTGAGGGTTTCTTATCACTTGTTTCCAATGTTTAAATGAGCAGCTATTCCAAATGCACTATCAGTGTTTCTTACTATTGTCCTTGGATCCACTGACCATTATCTATATCAAGGACACCAAATCTGTGTATGCTAATTACTACTTAGCATTACTTTTGAGAATAAGAAGAAATATATAAAGTATCCTTATAAAATCTTTTCTTATTCATGACACTCTCCCATTAAAGATGTGCATTTATGAAGACTTCATTTAGAAAAGTAATTAAAACAAATTAATTTTGAACAAAAAATAATTCAAATAGCTTTTTAAAAATTTGTTCTTTCAAAAAATCTAAACAATTTCAACTTCTTACTTTTTTTATCAGCTGTTATCTTTGCCTCAAACTCTGTTACACCAGATCTTTCAAATAGTTAGTTGACTTCTTCTCATTATCCAGGACTCAGTTCAAATGTCACTTCTTCAGGGTATCTTCTCCCTTCTTGAAAAACTTGCCTAAAAGAGTCATGAATTATCCTGTCTTATTTTCTTTTCATATGACTTAAAATATCCTTAATTCCACTGTACTTTTGTGTTGGCATGCTTATGCTTATTATCTGCTTCCCATAATAGAATGCAAAATGCTTTGAGGGCAAGTACTCTTGTGAATTACTACATCCCCAGCACCTAATATGATTCCTGGGATAGTAAGCACTTAAAATGTTTATGGATATGAGTGCTGAAGTAATATACTTGTATATAATTTTTTTTGCATTTTTATTGGCTTTTATATCTCTGTACAAAAATAAGGAAGATAGGTCTTGCTTTGTACAGTGGAGAGACACATATAAACTAATACCAATAACATGATAAAATAAGGGATTTTAGAGGTGGTTTTAATTGGTATGGGGACATAGATAGGGTGGTCAAATGTTCTGCTTTCAGAGTCAGAGGCTACAATAGGTTACTTTGTACTGAGGCTTACAGGAGAAAAGGAAGTAAAGATTGTTCAGTGGGCATTGAAACAAGCATTACAGGGAGAAGTGATAGGAGCAGAAACAAAATGATGAAATCCTATTAATATTTTGCATTGCTTCTGGCAAACATTTTACCTTAGGGCTACAGAGGTGGCTTCAATATTGAAAGATAGTTCAATAATGACAGTGGTAATATCACTATTTATAGTGCCTCTATGAAGTTCCTTTCATGTATTATCTCCTGTAGTACAGCCTAGAATCACTGATTTTATTTCTCTTACAAAGAAAAGTAAAGAGTTTTCAACCCAGTTTTATACCCCACAGTTATTATGACACTGATTTTTCTTTTGCCTAAACTATTGTCTTTTATTTTTTATATGTTATGGTAGTCACCATACAGTACAGAATTTTTGACCTTGACCATTCCTCCATACTTTCTATTACAATGACAAATATATATAAAGGGAAAAAATGTGCCTCTGTAGATTTAGAGTTTCAACTAGCTTATAGCTTTTCAGGGAGTAATTTTCCTGATTTTACAAATTTTATGTAACATATATCAAGACAAAATTGATCAAGGGCAAATTAACTTCTCCACTAATTTCTGCATGATATTGTAATTTTAGGAAAACACCAGCTGGAGATCTATGAGTCAGTCAAAAGCGATAATAAATATAAATCCTAGAGTCTTAGAAGAGATGTCTACATATCCCTCTGGTTCTATGTTAAGATATCCTGACACATGGTCAAACAGAATGGGAAGTGGGATAAAAGTAAAGAAAAAAAATTCTGATTCCTGTGGTCTATATTTTTCATCCTTCTCTAAAACATTAAACCATTTTTACATTTTAAAATGTCTTGCTATTTTTTCCCAAGTGACCTTATATTCTGATTAACATTTAAAATTATTTGAATAATGCTACATTTTGTAGTTCCATAAAATGCACCTTTACTGCTGCTGGTAAGTAAACAAGAGCAACAAAGATGTGATTTACTGTATAAAACTCATATATATCCAATCACAGAAAGAGAGATGGAATCTGGAGTCAGAACAGCCAAGTTTGAATCATATATTTGAGACCAATCTATCTATGCTTTGGTAAGTTATTTAACCTTTGTGAGACTCATTTTTTTTCACTCTTTAATTTGCACAGTAGTAATGACACTTATTTCACTATTATAGTGAATATAAAATATAATGTATAAGTAAGTACCTTATAAACTATAAATTTCCATTCTATTATTATTAAGTAGTTGCACATGTGAATTTTTTTTTTTTTACCTAAGATTAGTTTCTTGCATCTGCCAACCAACCCCAGCCAATGCCAAAATTTAAAAATAGCCCTTTAAAATCAGATCTTCTTTAAGGGACAAAAATATACATCTCCCCTGGTGCCCACAAATAGGTCAGATATTGGACAACTCATTAATTTCAGACTACATCCATTTCTTCAGAGAAAATAAATAATCCAGGGTTGTTTCTAAAACCGTAAGGCAAAATCCATTATATTGGAAGATTAATAATCTCTCATGTTAAGTCATAATCATAAGTCATTCCTGTTAAAACTGGACCTTACAATTCAAGGGTAAATTAATCAGGTGTCAAATCATGGCCACACTAGTATTTTTAAACAACTCTTTTTAGTGCCAGTGGTTTAAAATTACCATTCAATGGCACATGCTCTTATTCAAAACTAGTTTACTTTGTCAGTCTCTACTAATTCAATATCATTTTAGGAAAGCATTTAATCAAGTATTATTTTAAAGAGCTTTTGTAAGGGTTTTTAAATCTTCAGAAATCATGTAAAAATCTATACCAAGTTTCCTCTTTTACATCTAGAAATAATAGTTTTAAAACTCTTCACCCATAATCTAAATTACAGAAGACAATTCTTGATAATTCAAGAGTTATTTGTCACATAATTTGATGGAGAGTAAAACCAAGTTTTCAAACAAATCAATGGAAATGCAACAAAAAATGCTGCTAATATTGTGACTTGTTCTTGGAAACTGAGTTATTTTCAAGCAGAGGTTCAACTCCTCTCTTCTTCCCCATACTCTAAGGCAATCTGTGGCACACTGTTTTGGTTTTGGTTTTGTTTTGTCCTTAATAAATATTAGCTTAAAAAGAAAAATAAATGTCTTTGGACTTTCACTTTTAAAGAAGAGTAGAGCTATACTGGGTTTTATAAGTAAAGTAATGTTAATCAGGATGCATTTTTTTTCAGGATGCATTTTGAGAGAAGAAAGCATAATGGGAGAATGTTATAAAGGGTACTAAAGCAAATTTCCCTTCTTTCTAGTAACTTGGCAAAGTGAAATAGGCCAAAGCCAAATAGACCAAATCCATTTCTCTATTTAGCATTCTCTGTCTCTCTGTCTCTGTTCTCCTGCTCAGTAAGTGGCTCTTTCTTAATTACGAAGTTTCCTTAGTTCTGCAAACCTTTAGGAAAGCCCATCAGGAACTAGGGGGAAGAAAGTCATTTAGAACAACAAAGCTTATACATACAACTGCAGGTACAGCTGCTATTAGTGGGATTAATAGTAAATACTGAAGACCACAGAAGCCTGATCAAATTATGAGAACAGGTACATTTAGGTGGACAGTCTTAAGAGAGAGGAAGTCTGTATAAAATGGTCAGTGATCTCTGTAGGCAAGCTAATCATATGGGTTTTAGGATTTCTCAGTATAGGCTACCTAAAAAAAAAAATCTCAGAATGCACAGTCAGCTGCATTTCTGATAAGCAAAACATATATGTAGAGGGAAGAGTTCTTGGATTTGGTCACTCTTATCTTCTGGTAGGAGAGATTTCACTGTAGGGTTTTTTGTTTTTGTTTTATTTTTCCCTCCCTCTTCCAGGGCACTGGTTTGGAAGTTGCTCCAAATAGGTAAGTCTGATTTATAGACTTTCCATTAATGACGTCCATCATAGTAGGTGGGAAAATATTTACTACCCAGATTCTTTTTCCCTTTATTCTGTTTCTCAACCATATTTTACAAGTATTCCTCAGTGAATTCCAAATGTAGCAGAAAAATTATCAAACAACAATTTATTCTGCCATTGTGAAGGTTAATTAAATGCTAAGAGATGCAAAAGCTAAGAAAAAGTAAAGTATGAATGGAAACATATTCTTATTTTAAGTTTGGTAGTTTGTTTTTCTTTGAGGGTAAAATTATGGGAATGGCTAATGGATGCATCATTTGGTTCATGATAAAGTTCTCGGGAGCAAAGTCCATAGAAATATACTAGAGATGACATAAGGTTCCTCAAATGGAGACTTTACATTTATGTTGTATCATTAACCATATGTTGTAATTACACATCATACATTTTATAACATGCATTTTATTAAAATACATATATAGTATGAGATTTATAAAAGAAAAGTTCTTCTCATTTCAAAACGTCTGACCTCATTCCTACATGGCAACTAATATTAATGATACAATGTGTTTTCTTTTTGATGTTAAAACATATATAGTAAGTTCATTCATTTCGCTAACTGCATAGACATGAGTTATTGAATCAATTCCTATTTGAAAACATTTGGGTTATACCATTTTTATGAGTAAATAATGCTGCAATTAACACATAAGATTTAGATTTTGAAGTGTCCTCAAGAGAACATTTGAGCTAAAGCTCTATCTTTGGGCTAGTAGATACTACCATGAGGAGTGAAGACACAAAGTACTAAGAGATTTCCTTGATAGAGTTGTGGCTGGTGTTAATCTGGTTAAGACACAATGACAAACTCTAGTTTCTACCGATACAACTGCTTCTAAAAGGTAGAATAATTTTAAATTAAAATAATGCATGTGTATTTTTTAAATTTTTAAATAGTACAGCTCCCTAACTCCCAAACCCAATTTACTCTTAATTTCATAGGTTATAAACTCCAAACAACTAGCAGCAAGTGGCAGGCATTCTGCCAAAATTACAAAACAAGAAAATCTTACCCTTCAGTTCTCATTTTCTCTCTCTTTCCCCCATATATTATAAATACTTTATTATCAATCTTAGTTGTTAATAAAAATGTGAACCTAGATTATAGTTCATATTATTGTCTCTAGGAGAACACTTTGGTTTCAGAAATACCATTTTATGGGAAACTTGGCATATATATATAAGAAGTTAGAGTGGTCATATTTGATCCAAGATATGTTTGCATTTCTTGTATTTTATGGTAACATAGCTGGTGCTTTGATAATATTATATGTTTTTTGTTCTGAAAAACATGGAAAGAGATACACATTTTCTACTGGAGGACAATCACAACTGCTAAAGAGGAACAGACTCCAAATAGGAAACCAAAATTTCTCTATGTAGAAGAAGAAAGATGTTGGTTTACTGTTTATTACTGAGTAGTAGAGTATTTCATGATCTCCTATTTTGGGGTTTTTGTTGTAGTTGTTGGTGATGGTCTCTAGCCCACATTTACATAATCTTACTTGAATTTGTTCTGGCACCAAAAATGAGTATAAACAGTAAGTAAGTATAAACAGTAAGTAGATTGAATTCTCAACCTGCAGTACAATGTGTCCTCATTTAATTAATGCATAGATTCTCTAATTTCAGTAACTTTGAGGGAAACATCATAGTCCCTCCACAAAATTTTCAACTTTCATCAGTGGTCCCACATGGATGAAGAAATTGGATGAGGACAGAGTAAGGACCTGAAAAAGTGTGGGCAGAGATTCCCTAATTCTATTCATATTCCTTCCTTTGACAGAAAAAGAAGAATCTACAGTTGGCTGAATGGTCTGTAAAATGTTCCGGGTAAATATGAGAACTAACTACATCAAGAAAAGCAATAATGACAAAAACCAGAAGGTAGCTAATAAGGAGAGTATCACAGCTAAGCTCTCCTCCACAGTACTGATAACTGGAATGCAACAAAAAGCATTTCTGAAGACATGAATATGTATATTTTTAAGAAGAAGTATAAAAATGATTTTTTGAGGGGTCACCTGGGTGGCTCAGTTGGTTAAGCAACTGCCTTCAGCTCTGGTCATGATCCCGGAGTCCCAGGATCAAGTCCCGCATCGGGCTCCCAGCTCTACGGGGAGTCTGCTTCTCCCTCTGACCTTCTCTCTCATGTTCTCTCTTGCTCTCTCTCTCTCTGAAATAAATAAAATCTTTTAAAAAAATAAATAAATAAAAATGATTTTTTGAAATCAAATGGGCATTTGATTCCTTACTCCATGAATTCTTATGAAATTAGTAGAAACATGCATAGTTTTAGAAAAATTCCAAGCCATTTTCTCTTGACTATCTCTTTTTCTTGGTTCTGTTGTTTATATTCTCTAGAAACACTTTTTTCCATTATCCCAGAAAATTTTTTTAAAAAAAGGCTTTTACTTTTACTGAGAAGGACTAAGTAAATTTAGGGCCAATAAATTTTAAAAAGTAGTATTTTGCTTTTTTATCTTATTAATATATTTGTATATTGTTAACATGTTAACTTGTTAACATATTTGTATATTGGGACAATTGTACTCTTGCCACTAGAGTGCTGAGGACAGAGAAGATTAAGCATTGATGTGAAGTTGGAGAAAATGGACTACAGGACCATTTACTACTGTTGGTTCCAGGGTCTGGAGTTGTCTGTCGTGCAACCATTAGTAATTCATGGTAGCTCAGGAGTTTGTGAGGGACTGCGTTAAGTTTGGAATCAAATCTCCTAACATTGTCAAGTGGTTCTTTGTCCAAACTTGATTGATTGATTTAAAAAGAGTTCATTTGTTTATTCATGAGAGACAGAGGGGCAGAGGGCAGGCTCCCCAAGGAACAGGAAGCCCAATACGAGATTTGACCCCAGTGCCCTGAGATCATGACCTGAGCCAAAGGCAGACACTCAACCATCTGAGCTACCCAGGTGCCCCAAACTTGATTTATAAGGTTATGCTTCCCTGTGGAACATCAAGAAAAGGCAGGTGACTAGCTGAGAATAAAAATCAAGGACTCAGGGTCCTGTACTTTCAGGAAAATTGGGTTTAAATAAACATATATAACTTAATTTAAATAAAAACTTGAAACATGACACTAAAGATAAAATTGCCAAATATAAAGGAAGTTCTGTATGATAATTCATATCAAACTTTTGAAAGATATAACTTATTAAAAATTAAAGTTGATTTTTTTAGAATAAAAGAGAAAGAGGGGCAAACAAGAAAGAATCACGTTTGTATCTTTAGGATAAATACCCAGTAGTGCAATTGCTGGGTCATAAGGTAGCTCTATTTTCAATTTTTTAAGGAACCTCCATGCTGTTTTCCAGAGTGGTTGCACCAGCTTGCATTCCCACCAACAGTGTAGGAGGGTTCCCCTTTCTCCACATCCTCATCAGCATCTGTCATTTCCTGACTTGTTCATTTTAGCCATTCTGACTGGTGTGAGGTGGTATCTCATTGTGGTAGTGATCCAAAGGGGCACGTGTACCCGAATGTTTATAGCAGCAATGTCCACAATAGCCAAGTTATGGAAAGAACCTAGATGTCCATCAACAGATGACTGGATAAAGAAGAAGTGGTATATATATACGATGGAATACTATGCAGCCATCAAAAGAAATGAAATCTTACCATTTGCGACGACATGGATGGAACTAGAGCGTATTATGCTTAGCGAAATAAGTCAACTGGAGAAAGACAACTACCACATGATCTCCCTGATATGAGGAAGTGGAGATGCAATGGGGGTGGGAGTTAAGGTGGTAGGAAAAGTAAAAATGAAACAAGATGGGATCGGGAGGGAGAAAAACCAAAAGAGACTCTTAATGTCATAAAACAAACTGAGGGGGGTGGGGGGAAGAGGGGTTGGGTGAGGGTGGTGGGGTTACATCATATGTTTAAATAAAGCTTAAACAAAGTAAAAAAAAAAAAGAATCACGTAAACAACATCAAGTTATGATTCCTTAACTTCAAAAAGAGCATTTTAGTATGGTATGAAGAGTATTTTTTTCTGTGTTTCAGCTTATAAAAGTATGGTCTCTTATCACAGATACTGAAAAACATAATGGTGAATATTACTGCAGGTTTTTTCATTATTTTTGTTTTTCTTGATCCTGGGCCCAGAATTATTTCTCAATGTCAAATTTTGAAAAAATAAACTCCCTGAGTTAAAAATCATAATGACTTCAATTTGACACTTTAGGGTATGTGTGGGTATATAGAAATTTGAAGATGAAGTTGTGGGGTTCATTCAGATTTTAGGCCCATTCACTTAGCCAAAAAAATAGTTCAAATTTTTCTTAGGGATTCTTACAAACCTCTAAAAATGTAGGAGAAATTTTTTTGAAAATGAGAGGCTATATCTTGTAAAGTGCATCTTTTATCATTATAGAACTGAACATGAGAATGCAAACATATCAGTGAGAAATACACCATCTCTCCTAGTTGGTAATTCTAACAGTTACCAAGTTCTAGAAAGTGCTAGCACTTGATTTTATAAACACTGAAGAATAACTAATGATTTGAGAAGGATAACACAAATGAATTTATGGCTGCATGATACTCCATCATATATATGTATATATTCATGATAAAAATAGATAAGGAAGATATAGGGTGTGTATTTGTGTGTATATATGTATGTATATATATATTTATATAAATAAATATATATATATGTCTACTGATAAGCGTTTATGTTGCTTCCATATCTTGGCTTTTATAAACAATGCTGCAATAAACATGGGGATGCATATATCTTTCAAATTAGTGAATGATATCATTATAGTGACATACTGGGACAGATAGTAGCTACACTTCTGGTGAATACAGCATAATATACAAAATTACTAAGTCACTATGTTGGACACCTAAAACAAACATAACATTGAATGTCAACTATAGTCAAATAAAAAAAAATCAAACACATCAAATGCCCAAAAATAGAAGATTGGTTAAACTGTGATTTTGAATGATATCATAGAAGATTATTCATTTACATGGGTAAAATTTTACAATATATTAGGTAAAAAATTACATTATGAAACAGTATATTCAGTATGATTACATTTTATAAAAAGTATATAATTATCTCTGGATAATATAATGATACATGATTTTTATTCTTTGTTTTTTTTTAATTTTTTTAAAAGATTTTATTTATTATTTGACAGACAGAGATCACAAGTAGGCAGAGAGGCAGGCAGAGAGAGCCAGGGGAGGAAGCTCCCTGCTGAGCAGAGAGCTCCATGTGACCTGAGCTCGATCCCAGGACCCTGGGATCATGACCTGAGCCGAAGGCAGAGGTTCAACCCACTGAGCCACCCAGGTGCCCCTATTTTCTTCTTTGTACCTTTGACAAATTACCAGTAAACATGTGTTAGTTTTGTGGTCAGAAATAAGCAAATAATAAATGCCTAAAAAAACTATAAACGAATTTAACTGGTAATACATGTACTAAACTACAACATAAGAAAGACCACAAATGTAGGGAAGAGGTGAGATTTATCATTATTTTCAGATAATAGTATCATATATAAAACAAAAGAATAAAGGGAAACACAACAGAGTTACAAAACAAGGAAATGGCGTATGAGATGATAAAATTAGAAAATCAATAGCATCCTTATACACCAGGGGGAAAAAAGAATATAATGAAAACACACTAAATCTTAGAAGTACTAGACAAAAGTCATATAAATACATTAGAATAATCTTAATAAAATATGCTACATCTATATTCATTTTTAAGAAAATTTAAGTAGATCGAGAAGATATGAATGTAGAGTTTCACACTATATTCCAAGATAGAAGACCTAAAAACTATTAATTATTTTCTAAAATGAAACTATTGGTTTAACACACATCTACCAATATTTAATGGAGTATATTCTGGAACACAAATTTATTCTGAAGTTCACATAGAAAACACTGTATTTCATTGATTTTATAGTGCACAATTTTTTACATGTTAACAATTCTAAAATCGGAGCGTGTTTTACAATTAAGGGGATTTTTTCTTAGTTTTATATAATATAAAGGACTGTATTACAAATTACAGTATTTCATATGTGATAAGGTACACAAATATAGACAAAAAGTGAATTAGAACATATCTTTCAGAATGGAAACAATTATTGGACAAGAATAGTAAGATCACTATATAAATTGTGAAGCAGAAAGATTAAAACAAGTGTCTACAGTGTGCTAGACAGAGAGAACACAAAAACAGAACCAAAACTTATATGAGGATTTTAAGCCTAATTAAAAAAGCATAACCCAACTGGAAAAGAGTTATCCCATAAAATGTGTTGGTGTTAAGTAGTTAATAGCTTCCAAATAAAACTTCAAGTCTCACATCTCAACTTTCACTAAAATATACTGTAGATGAGGGATGCCTGGGTGGCACATTCTGCCTTCTGCTCAGGTCACGATCTGGGAGTCCAGGGATCAAGTCCTGCATCTGGCTCCCTGTTCAGTAGGGAATCTGCTTCTCCCTCTTCCCCTCTGCCCCTCCTCCCTCCCAGTCTTGCTCTCTCTATATATATATCAATAAAATCTTTAAAAATATATATTGTAGATGAAACAGTTAAAATATCTTTACATAAGGTATATTAAATATAAAAATGGAAATAGGAATAGTTGAAACTTCAATAATTCACCAACTTAAAGATTACAGAAGAAATCACACTGGAAAAGTATGATACCTTTGTCCATTCACAGTGCTTTAGTTTGCTTGATTTATTCTTTTTTATTTTGAAACTTTTATACATATACAAAACTTAAAAAATGTACAGCTTACACAGTAATAATGAAGAAACTGTGTAATTTGTAATAGTTTAATACACAGCATAATGCCAGAACCTCATAACCCCTTGTATGCCTTTTCAAATCTCAGAGTCTCCTTAGAGAAAAGACTCCTAACTTTGTAATAATCATTTCCTTGCATTCTTTTTTTTTTTTTTTTTTTTTTTTTTGTCAGAGAGAGCGCAGGAGTGAGCACAGAGAGAGGCAGGCAGAGGCAGAGGGAGAAGCAGGCTCCCTGCCGAGCAAGGAGCCCGATGTGGGACTCAATCCCAGGACGCTGGGATCATGACCTGAGCCGAAGGCAGCCGCTTAACCAACTGAGCCACCCAGGCGTCCCATTTCCTTGCATTCTTGATGGTTTTACATATATAGTTGATCCTCACTATTCATAGTTTCCACATTTGCAAAAATGTAAAATTTACATTATTTGTGATCCCCAAATCAAGTATCACAACACTTTGGTGGCTGATTACAGCCAAATGCAGACTGATGAAAAATACATTCCCAGGTAAGGTAGAACAAGATGATATTCCGTTTTGGATTTCAGCTCTCATACTGTAAATGTGCCCTTTTCACTACCTATTTAGTGTCACTCTTTCTCATGTTTGTGTTTTTTGGTAGTAATTTCACTTTTTTTTAAAAGATTTTTTATTTATTTATTTGACAGAGAGAGATCACAAGTAGGCAGAGAGGCAGGCAGAGAGAGAGAGGAGGAAGCAGACTCCCTGCCGAGCAGAGAGCCCAATGCGGGGCTCCATCCCAGGACCCTGAGATCACGACCTGAGCCGAAGGCAGAGGCTTTAACCCACTGAGCCACCCAGGGGCCCCTAATTTCACTTTTTAAAATGACCCCTAAGAATAGTACTGTAGTGCCATTTAGTGTTTCTAAGCATAAGAAGGTGGTGAAATATCTTATGGAGAAAATATGTGCATTAGATAAGTTTCTTTCTACATGAGTTATAGTGTTGTTAGCAGTGAGTTCAATGTTAATGAATCAACAATGTATATTATATATTAATGCACATTAAAATAATGTATATTAAATATAATAACATATATTAAATAAGGTATCTTTAAAAAGAAACACACATAAAACATAAGAAGATTATGGTATTGCTTGGCTGGCAAAATGTTATGACAAGAGACTCACAGAAACCTAACTTTGTATTTCCCCTAGGAGTGATGGTTTAATATTCGTTATCCCATCATTTGCAGGGAGCTTTATTGTAATGAAGCTCATCTATCCATATTAATCACAAGTCAACATAAGATTCAGTTTTGACTCTTTCTTTACATTTACATTTATCTTTTCATACTGTATGTATTCTATAACTTATCTGTTTGGCTAAATATTATATTTATGACATTTGTCAATATTGATGGAAGTCAACAATAAAATCAGTCACAAGCGTTAAGACAGCTAGAGAAAACTGATTACAGTTTTGGTTGTTAAATAAGTAGACACAGTACTTCAGAAAAAAACAGTGCAAATAAGTCTTCTTACAATGAAAGTCTGGTGGGTCTGGACAGTTTAGAGCAGAATTTCACTATATTTCAAGGAGCAATTATAGAATCTTCAAATATTTCACAAATACCATCTGGGCCCAGGTCCTATACCTTCATGCTTCCTCTCCATCTGGTGGCAGCTTTCAATAAAATATTTTAACATATTTGATTAACATTTTGATTGATTTAGCACTGTCATTTACTTTAGGTGACAGAGTAGAAGTTATGCTGAACACAATCAGTATGTTTATAATAATGGCTTTCCATTTTACTGGGGTTTATGTAGGATAACTTCTAGACATTTCCTAATGTCTAGAACTCTGTCTACAGAGTTCCTAATGTCTAAACATATCTGCAATTGGTTGGAATTATCAAATAGGTCTATGATTATTTAACTCAATCATCTCACCAGCCTGGTACATAGGGCAACCATTTTAGTGAAAGCAGTATTGATGGTCTCTAGATGGGGTTTTATGATTTCATAATTGAAATTTTATCTAATGGCCCAAAACTCCTAATTTGTAAAAATCTAATGATTTGGTCATGAAAATCTATCTGGCTATACTTAAGCAAAGGAAAGTTATCTGCCTATTCCATGCCCTAGGAAATGTGGTTCTCTAACATCTGCCTAAGAACCAGTTGTGTTTGTTAAATATGTTCATCCCTGAGAGTCACCTCAGACTTTCTGGAACTAAAATTTAAAGACATGTGCCTTAAATTTGCAAGTATGATAATTTCCAACTGCCCACTAATATCTAGTTTTTGAGGTAGACAATTTGAATATCTTGACTCAATATGTTGAGGTAACTATAGCAAATGTGCAATGGTTCCTCTGTTAGCAACATCAACTGTTATATGGAACATGCCTTGACTGCACTAATTACACTAGGATTCAACCTATAGGCAGCAGTTTCTCTGTGTGTTCCAATTATGCTGCTCACAATACTTTGTCCAGTTAGACTTCTTGTAATGCCAAGGTTTTTATTCTTGAAACCTAAATCTTTGTGGGTTTGTTGTTGTTGTTGTTGTTGTTGTTTGTTTTGTTTCAGAAGGTAAAAAGATTGCAGAAAGAACAGACAAAACAGCATATTAGGGAATCTCATACTGACCCTCTTCATCATAAGACCACTATTAGAAGCTGCGGGTTTCTGTTTGTTTGTAGGTATAGACATGTAGAGGTTTGGGAATGTTGAAAATGCACTCTAATTTCAGCAGCTCTAAGCCCTTAATTCTAGTGGCTACCCCAGCTAGAAAAAGTAGTATGTGTACTAGGAAATGAGTGCATTTTCCTATTCCTATTTTGTCCTTCAACAGCCTCCAGAGGCAAAATTTGTTTGTCTGTAATATTGGATTTTAAAGGCCACTTTTTATTTTATAGCTCTAGGTTCGTTTTTATTTCTAGATATTTTACATGACCTGGGGTAATTAGAATCTAACCCGAACTGAAGGACAAACTATAACTATGTCTAATACCCTAGAACTTCATTTTCCCACTTGAAAGTGAATACTTTAATACTGCCTTAACTAAGTCCCATGGTAATTCCTTTGGATTGGTACTTTGACTGTATATTATGGCTTTTAAAGACTTAAACATTAGGATAAGACAAACATAGGTTGGTGTTTTAGATATTTACTAGCTGTTGAACATTGGTCAAGTTACTTAATCTATAGAAATGAGTTATTTTCTGTAAAACTGAGACAACCATGATCCTATATTATGGTATTGTTATAATAATTAAGTGTGATACACATTTAAGACATTTAGGAAAAAACTGATATATAAAAATGATCAATAAATATGTGCTATTAAATCAGAAACCATATTTCACTATACCCTAAAAGTAATTAAATATATTTAATGATTTTAAAATCATTTTCCTATAAAGTTAATAATAACACTTTACATTTCATTATAAAATCATGCAAATAAGTAAGAATATAAATGTTCAATTAAATAAGGATGGCAGGTAGAAAAGAAAAATGCTCTGATTTCATTTTTCAGAATGTAATTAAAATTAAATGTCATGAACATAAGCATACACTTGCCTTTTTCATATATCCTTACAATAGGTATATAAAACCTACCACCAGTGGTTAGATAGAGACTGTTCTCAAATTTGTTTAAGGATTGATCAATCCCTCTGCATATCTGAACAGTGAGAAGATTTCCTTGTAATTTCTAGCAGTTTATCCATGTTTAATTTAATGGTGAGTGTATACCTAGTGCTCAGTAAATGCCTTTTTGAATGAATTAGTTACTGAATGAGACACTCTTTGGTCATTGCCCAAGCATGTCACTTTTAGAGTATTGCTTTTACTCAAATATTATTCATATATCTATTTTTTTAACCAAGTAACTTTTAACATAATCCAGGAAACATTTTTATTTGAGTTATAACTCAAAGATATAACCAGTGAAATTTCCTGGTATAAAATATTGAACATGCCATAACCTTATATTAATATAAAATCTCATTAAGTTTACTTGTTCTCTATTAAAGGCATCATAAACTGTATATTGATTCTTTAGAAAAGAAAGGAGAATACCCTTGTACCAACTGAGGCATCCAGTTAACTGGTATATTAAACAAGTCCTTTTCATGGAGTTTCTACATTGTAATTGGCATGCTGACTATGTCGAAATGAAAGGACTAGAAAAAGTGTAAAAATGAATTTAAAATAACGAAAATTTACTCATGATGATCCCAAATCCCAGTTTATGAGAAATACTGACCAAAAAGACATTTCTCCAGAAATCACCTCAATATAATGTTGGAAGTTGAGATAATGGTAGTTTATAGTTAGGAAAAAACATTCTCTAGATGAATCAAAACATTGTTGGATGATGGCAAATCATTTATTCAGAAATTTGGATTCCATTTCTCCATAGCACGTGTACTTATACACATACACAACACACACAAAGGAGTCCACAGTTTATAAAAAGGTTTATATTAGGTATAAATACCAAGTGCACTGAAATAATTCCCAGCAAGTTTAAAAACACTAAGCACTATAAAAATTCTATTTTGAAGAGATCAAATTCCTCTGACAAAAAGGTAGATTAGACTTTTGTTTCTCTATTCTTCACACTAAGTTCAACTTAAATCCCTGCATATTGTAGATAAAACAGTAATAATAGAGCTCTGAACGTTGTAAAGAAGAAAAAAGACCAGGTTAAGAACTGTGGAACCCAAGGAACAACACAATAGTGAGTTTCCTGGATTTTCATTTTTCTACATATATCCCATACTTAGACCCGAAGAAGCTGGCAAACCAAAACACAAATGGACACAAACAAAAGTCCCAATAAAACTCTCTTTCTAGCCCAAAGACCAGGAAAGGGATAACCTATCAAGACAGAAAAATCTTGGACTACAACTTCTATACACAAATATGGCTCCATTCCACCAATCTCAGCAACGAGCAGCTGAGGAGTTTAGATGTTCACCTTTGCTTGGCTGTACTGAGTCACCTACTTCCCCACTGGGGTATTGTCAAAGAAGACCTGATCAGAAGCTAGGATTTTCATTCCCACATATAACTCCTCTCCTCATGTTAGTCAACACCACATGCAAAACTTGGATTTCTAGACTTACAAATATAGTTGAAAAGTGAATTAGAAAATGTTTTTCAGAAGGGAAACAATTATTGGACAAGAACAGTGAAAGTAATATCACTATAAAAATTATGAAGCAGAAAGATTAAACAAGTGTCTACAATGTGCTAGACAGAGAGAACACAAAAATAGAACTAAGACATACACGAGATTTTTAAGCCTAATTTAAAAAGCATTATAACCCAGTGAAAAGAGTTATTCCATAAAATGTGTTGAGGTAAGTAGTAAGTAATCTAAATAAAACTTAGATTAGGGTCTCACACCTCAACTTTTACTAAAATATACTGTAGATGAAAGAGTTAAAATATCTTTACATAAGGTATATCAAATATAAAAATGGAAATAGGAATATCTGAAGTTCAATAAAGGAAATGATTCACCAGCTTAAAGATTATAGAATAAATCACACAGGAAAAGTAATCTTTATTTATTTACAATATTTTTATGTGTTTGATGAGTTGGTTTCAGAGGAGACCTATTCGGAGAGCCAAGATTTCCACCACCACCACCAAGCAGTAACAAGGTCCCTATAGGGTCAGCTGAAGTCATATGAGAAGCATTAACAAGGCATTCTTATCCTTCCCAGTAGGGTAATAACTACAAAGGTCTAGAGAGGAGTCAGATCTCCCACAGCAGTAATGAGGAGCCCTCATACATACAAGTGTCAACAAAGAGAGGCTAAGGAGGGGCACCTGGGTGGCTCAGTGGGTTAAAGCCTCTGCCTTCGGCTCAGGTCATGATCCCAGGGTCCTGGGATCAAGCCCCGCATCGGGCTCTCTGCTCAGCTGGAAGCCTGCTTCCTCCTCTCTCTCTGCCTGCTTGTGATCTCTCTGTCAAATAAATAAATACAATCTTAAAAAAAAAAATAAAAAGAGAGAGACTAAGGAGCTGGACTTTACCCTCCTCCCTTTCCTTGATAAAACAGTGTCAGAGAAAGTCAGATTCAAAGAATCTTTGGATAAATTCCAGATTATTATAATAACCACCACATTAAAAAATCACCCATATTATTGAAAATGAGGAAAATTACAACTGCAACAAAAATTTTAAAGCAGCCATCATAACAATGTTTCAATAAGCAATTATCAACATACTTTTTATTTTTTAAGATTTTATATATTTGTTTGATACACACAGAGACAGAGAGAGAAAGAGAGCACAAGCAGAATAGCAGGCAGAGGGACAGGGAGAGGTAGGCTCCCCACTGAGCAAGGAGCCTGACATGGGGCTTGATCCCAGGACCCTGGAATCATTATCTGAGCCAAAGGCAGACGCCTAACCGACTGAGACACCTAGGTGGCCTAATCATCAAAATACTTGACACAAATTAGAAAAAAAAAAAAAGTTTTAGCAAGGAAATGGTGTCAGTAGGAGTATAAGACATGAAGAACTAAATAGAAATTGTAAAACTAAAAAATACTCCTCCCCCTCACACACAAATTCAGTGTTGGCTTAAACAGTAGAATGGAGCACAGAGAGGAACAAACCAATAAACTAAAAGACAGAATAAGGGATTACCCAATCGGATTAAGAGCAGAAAAAAGAAGACATAAACAGAGCCTTAGGGACCTGTGAGAAGTATAATAAAAGATCTACCACTTATTTTATTCGGAGTCCAGCAAAAATAAGAGAAACAGGGTGAAGCTGAAAAAGCACTTGAAGGAATAAAGAATACAACTTTCCAAATTTGGTAAAAAAACATAAATCTACAGATTTAAGAGGCTAAATAGCTTTAATTAGGATAAACACAGTTAGAGTCACTACAAAGCACATTATAGTTACAGTTGGAAAATGAAAGACAAAGAAAGTACCTCAAAAACAGCCAGAGAAGAGTGATACCTAATCTGGAACCAGTTCAAATGACAGTGGGTTTATCATAGGAAACTATGGAACTCAGAATAAAGTGCCGCTAAGTGTTTTAAATGCTGAAAGAAAAGAATTGTCAAACCAGAATTCTATATCTGGTGAAAATATCCTACAGGGATGAAATAAAACTAAGTGAATTTGTTATATCAGACCAACCTTAACAAATGTCTAAAAGCCATTATCTAGTCACTATCAGGACACAAGAAATTAAGAGAGAACAAAAGGAATAGTAAAAGGTTGGGTAAGTAGGTAAATACACACATTATTCTTTTCCCTTTGAATTTTCTAAATTATGTTTGATGGTTAAAGCAAAAATCATAATACTATCTGATATACTTTTCAATTAATGCAGAGAAAATATTGAAAACAATTATATGATAAATAGAGAAAGTAAAGGAACACAAAATGAGATAAGCTTTGTATACTGTATACTTTGTTCATTCTGGTAAAATGTCAATACTAGCAGACTGTGAGAAGTTACACATATAGAACATAACACCAAGAGTACCAATGTGAAAAAAAAAACTATACAAAAATATATACTTAAAACAAAAAAAATTACATCAATTCCAAAGTAACCAAAAGAAGGCAGGAAGAACAAAACACAAATCAAAGGCAGAGAACAGATAGAAAACAGAAAATAAAACAGGAGACTAAATCCCTACTATATCAATAATTATATTAGATGTAAATGGCCTAAACACACTGATTAAAAGTCAGTTATTGGTAGAGTGAATTAAAAAAAAAAAACATGACCCAATTATAAAACTGCTATAGAATTACTTCCCCCTTTGAGAAAAGTAAGCAATGAAATGAAAATCTCTGAACCCTGGTAGCACTTGCTTCCTAGAGATCTGTGAATCCCGAAGGAGCCTGTTGATCTGTGTTGGGAGTAAGTTCATATTGGCCTTGTGTGAAAGTCAAGTCCTCTAAAGCACCAAGAGATTAAGGAGTTAGGCAGAATTCTCCATGATGATCACGCAGGGGGATCAGAAAGAGTTCCGAAAGCACAGATGAGTTTTTTCCAGATGCCTATGCAAATGATAGGTATTGTGTCAATTGTTACACTACAGACTCACAGGTGTGGATATTGTTGTGTGCTTTACTAACCAAAGAATTGATTCCATTTGCTTCTTAGGATACTGGGATGAAGTGAGTTGAAAGGAAGGTAGGAAGAATGGTAGAAAGTGAGGGAGGGAGGAGAGGTGGTAGGCCAAACCATCAATGTGGGCCCATGTCTAGAGAGAGTATCAATCAAAATTAATACAAACCACAGGTAATTAAATAGAACTGTTGGGACAAATGTTTAAGAAACAGAATTTTAAAATTTTAAAAATAATAATACTAAAAAATTACTTTGAGAGCTTTAAATGAAACACTTTCTGGAGAAAAATATATGACTTTACAACTCTATATTCTGTAGATAAATGAAAGGAGACTGATCTGGATAAATATATATGAATGTACAGACAAAATTTTAAAAATCAAAACAAAAGTTAAGTGTAAACCCAGGTAAAATAACTTGTAGATAATGGGTGCATCAACAATAATAAGAATAATTTCTTTAATATTTTATTTATTTATTTGTCAGAGAGAGAGTGTGTACAAGCAGGGGAAGCAGCAAGCAGAGGGAGAAGGCTCCCCACTGAGCAAGGAGCCCGATGTGGGACTTGATCAGGTCCTGGGATAAAGACCTGAGCTGAAAGCAGACACTTTACCAACTAGGTCACCCAAGCATCCCCTTAAAAAAAATTGTAAAAGAAAAAAAAAATCATTGAGATGAAGAAATATCTCGGTTTCAAAACTAAAAGGTTCTCTAGGGCCCAGGTTAAACTTACTTGAAAACACACACACACACACACACACACACACACACACACACACATAATCTACATATACACACATGTACCTAAATCTTCAGGAAAAGTCATATATGGCTGGTTTCAAAAACAGGAAAATTCTAGGAAGTATGAAACTCATTCCACAGAATAAACTATCTCTAGATTTCTTATAAATATCTAGTATATTTCTGTAATTTTTATACATGAAGACAATGGGAAAATCTCTCACTTATCCCTATTAGTTCTTAAAAGATGATAAAACCAAAGAATCACCTTAAAGAAATAGTCTCTAATAATTTACAGTACTGTCCCCAGATCCTCCTTTATATATCCTAAAATGCTATCATTAGATCTAACATCATGTAGCTCTAAATATGCATACATAGCAATACATATTTCTAATTACATTTAAAATCATATTGCATAGTTTACATATTTAGTTTTCATAATGCTTCAGGAATACAAAAAATACAGTTTTTAAAAAAATCTTTTAAAAATTTATTTATTTTAGTAATCTCTATACCCAACATGGGGCTCAAACCCACAATCATGAGATCAAGAGTCACATGCTCCTCTGACTGAGCCAGCCAGGCACCCCAAATACAATTCTTAATCAGGGTTTTTGAAGGATAAAAGTAAACTTCTCCTAGATCTCTGTTTAATCAGAATCTTTTAAACTTTAAAATATATAAATACCTATAACATATAATTGTGATATCAGGGCAAAAATTTGGCCAGAAGCACACATACATATGTACATATGAACACACATATATATTGGAAATGTATATGTATATGCATATTATTGGGGAAATATAATTAAGAACAAAATTTTATCAATTCATAAATCATTTCCACAAAGGTATTGGAGAAAACGTGTATATTGCTGAAAAAGCATTAGACGGAAATGTAACATAATGTGCATCACAAGAAATCCACTCTCACTCTTACATAGCCAGACAGATGCAACCCATTATCCCCTCAACAGACACAATGACTAGTCTTCAAGCAAGAGGTTGACAGCACCTTTTGTCACACAGAGTTCACTCTAATTTATCTGTTAATAGGGCTGACCGTCTCTTAGCTAACTGACTTTATGGAGGAGAGAAAAAAAAATTCTCGTGTCTTAATAGCAAGAGAGTCTTACAACTTGAAGCATGATGTCTATTGAAGTTAGGCTCAGCCCCTGCTGCAGAAACTGTGAGACAGTTGTGCCATCTCCTTTGATGCTTACATTTGAAAAAAATGTAAAGATGTTTATGTTCAAAGAAATGGTTCTTTAGCCTTGAGAAAGATATTTCTGGGTCATGAAGATGACAAAATGCCTATCTGGTTTTCAAAAGGATTTAGATTGGCTTCTTCTTCTTTTTTTATTTTATTTTATTTTATTTATTTGACAGAGAGAGACCAGCAAGAGAGGGAACACAAGCAGGGGAAGTGGGAGAGGGAGAGCAGGCTTTCCATCGAGCAGGGAGCCTGATGTGGGACTCCATCCCAAGACCCTGGGATCATGACCTGAGCCAAAGGCAGAAGCTTAACGTCTGACCCACACAGGAGCCCCTTCATTGATTTCAAAGAAGGAAAAGTACTTATAATTACAAGTTTTCTAAAGTAAATGTTCCAAGAAAATGGATGGAAGATAAATCTCTTATTTCAATAGGGAAATTTAAGTCTTTATTTTTAATTTATATTTGTCCTTACAATATTCAAATGGATATCCATGTGCATGTATTTGTAGATGCACATGCACATGTGTGTATATGTCTGTGTATATATATACATATATTCTTTAGTTTAGTCATCCCCTAATCTTCCTCCACCTTGTATTTTCTAGACCTGTTAAGCACTGCTATATCCCACATGTTATGTTCTACTGTCAACATCAATATATAATCTTTTTTCCTTTTCTTCAAATGAAATTTGCTGCCTTTAGTGATTCAGCTTATTCGATGACATATTAATAAAGTTGACAAATTTCACACATGCTATCATATATAAATATTTAGGAATTTTATTTTTTTCTTGAAGATTTATTTATTTTAGAGAGCATGAATGTCGGGAGAGGAGCAGAGGGAGAGAATCTTCAAGCAGACTCTGCTGAGCCTGGAGCCCCGTACATAGCTTGATTTCAGGACTCATGAGATCATGACCTGTGTCAAAACCAAGAGTCCAATGCTTAACCTACTGAGCCACATAGGCCCCCAATAAATATTTAGAAATTTTAAATACATCTGAATTAATTTAAAATAAACCATTCTATTGCCATTATCTGACATTTACCTATGATCTTATTGATTTCACGGATCCCTGTCTATCCTAAAAATCTCACTGGGAATATATACACATTTGACAGTATCTATGTGTAATCATGTGTTATCAATGAGGTACAAATCACTTCCTACAAACTAATTTCTTAGGCTTCTCAAAATGTAATTCTCCATCCCAGAGTAAATGCAGAAGGCTGAGGTAGAAAAAAAATGAAACTAGAACCAATTATCCAATTATCTTTACCTTTAGGAATCTTACATTTCCTTTGCTAGATGTTCTATTTCTTAGAGCTTCTGACAGTTTTTTGTGGATCTTGTGGTTAGAGACTATATTTTCCTCTACCAAATATTAAATTGATTTGAAATTCAATAGAATAATACATCTCATACATTAATAACAAATATATTTTAAGGTCATTTTGTAATTCAGGTCTGATATGTGATTAGATATCCTAGATTATACACTCTCCAATCAAATATGGTTGAAATAGAAATTTTGTGTTTTAAGTTAATTTCCCCATTATTATCTTCGTCCTGGAGCAGAACAAGCATTCCATAAATATGCTGAGAGAATGATGATAATGCCTCAAATCTAAAATGTCATAAGCACATTTTTTAGCCTTATAACATAAAATTGCCAGAATACTTACAGCCTAGCAGCTATAATATTTATATCAATAGACAGAAGATCAAAAATGAATGTCATTTTGTAAACTTATAGATTTGAAATAGCAATCATGCTTTCAAATGTTTAAAACTTCTGCAGTTTTTTTTTAAAGCATATACTTTTAAAAAGACCAACCATGAAATTGCCTGAATGTTTAAATATCTTCACATACCAAAAACAATTTAAGACCAAAGGCAAGGATGTTTTAGTTAAGATTATGACTAGTTCCTCATTCCTTTATAACCTCGATAAGTAATCAGGTACTCTGATGCCTCTCATTTGGCTATTTACCAAGATGCTTTTGGAGAGCTGATTCTTCAAAGTCAATTACTTCTTGTCCTGAGTACTGACTCCCTAATACCATTAACTCTTCCTAATTGTTTCAAGGAGTAGAGACAGGCTATTGAGCTAATTGAACCATATTTCTAAGCGTTGCTAATGATTTAATGTGTCATCCTCCCAGATAATATATTTGCATTTTAACAGGAAAATAAAATGTCTAAGTGGAAGGAATGACTACTGTGGCAATTTCCAGATATATTACAAATATTAATGCACTTTAAGTAAAGTTCCCTGGAAAAATGATTCTGTTTGTTGAACAGGAAAATGTAACTGATAGCTGCTTCAAAAAATATGTTTAGGGAAGTCAATTCCTTTGTACAGTCATTTTAATAAAAATTTTAGTCCAAACAAGTAGGCAAAAATTGTCCATTTAATCTGGGTGGAATAACATACAGTCAGTAAAAATTTGGGAGAATAAAACTTTAAACAAGTGCTAGTTGAGATGAAATTATGAGTTATTTATATAGTTATATTCTCAGCTCTTACTGTGAGCTTTATCAGCTCTTTAGTTTTACTTTTTATAGACTTATTGGGAATATGACTAATTTATAATAAATTTCACATCTTGGGCACCTGGGTGGCTCAGTGGGTTAAACCTCTGCCTTCGGCTCAGGTCATGATCTCAGGGTCCTGGGATCGAGTCCTGCATGGGGCTCTCTGCTCAGCGGAGAGCCTGCTTCCCTTCCTCTCTCTCTCTACCTGCCTCTCTGCCTACTTGCGATTTCTCTCTATGTGTGTCGAATAAATAAATAAAATCTTAAAAAAAAATAAATTTCACATCTTTAAAAGTTTTTATGAGGTTTGATGTATCTATACACCTGTGAAACCATTACCACAAACAACATATTCATAACCTTCTGAAATTTCCATGCAACTGAGGCAGAGAAGCTGAAGGGACTCCATTTTAGAAAGGCTTCATTTCTGTCTTTCTGTGAGGCCCTATTTACTCAGGTTCTATATTTTATCTCTGAATCAGCCAAAGAAGCTATGTTTTCACTTCAAGGGGAAAGCAAGAAAGTAAATCATTCTTTGAGTTTTATCCAAGGCCCCCAAACACCTGATAACGTCTAAGATGAGCCAGATCCCAAACATGTTCCAGATCATTAGCTTCAAACAGACTTCAGCTGATAGTGGTATCAACAGCACTTACCCTCATGATTTCTAAAATAATATCCATTACTCACCCTTCACTCATCTTTGATCAGACCCTACCCTAGATTCCTAAATGAACATGTACCCTAGACACGTTTTCCAATACAAACCCCTAACCCTAAGCATGGACAAGATTCCTTCTCCCTTCCTGTTTGAGTCTCCAGACACTCCCTCTACAATTCTCTACCTGTCACTTAACACTACTCAATAAACTCTTGTTTTCACTGTCTCTGGCTCCATTTGATTTTTTTCCTGCACAAAGCCAAAGACTCTCTTGGCTGGTCCTGCGGGATACCCCTTCAGGCCCTCGAACTCAGTCTGCCTGCATCACAATCTTCTGTAATCCATTCCTCTTCGTTTCTATTACCCCACTGACCTCTGGCATCTACTGATCTGCTTTGTCACTAGAGATTAGTTTATATTTTGCAGAATTCCCCCAAATAGAATCATACAGTATATAATTTTTTTTTTCTGAAATCTCTCATTCAGCATAATTATTTTCATCTTTCATATTGCTGCATCTATCATAGTTGATTCCTTTGTTTGGCTGATTTGTACCGCGTTGTATGGGAAGACCACATTTTATATATCCATTCATTTGTTGATAGACATTTGTGTTGTTTTTAGTTTTTGTCTATTTCAAATAAAGCAGCTAAAATGTGTATAAAATTTTTGGTAGGAACATATACTCTCATTTACATTTGGTGAATATCTAGGAATAGAATATTTATATCATGCAGAAGGGTATATAAACACCTAAAAAAATAAACAGTGTTAGGGGTGCCTGGGTGGCTCAGTCAGTTAAGCATCTTCCCTTGGTCAAGTCATGATTCTGGGGTCCCAGGATGGGACCCCACATTGGGCTCCCTGCTCAGGGTGAAACCTGCTTCTCCCTCTTCCTCTGCTTCTCCCTCTATTTATGCCCTTTCAGTCTCTCTATCAAATAAATAAAATCTTTAAAAAAAGAAAAAGTTTTAGAAACACAAAAGAATTTCAAAGATGATATAGAGAGTTCTCATATACCTCACACCCTGATTCCCCTATTATTAACATCTTACATTAGTGTGGTACATTTACCAAATTAAAGAACCCATACTGATATTAGAAACTAAAATCCAAGCTTTATTCATATTTCTTTAGTTTCTACCTAATGTTCTTTTTCTCTCCCAGATTTCTAGCCGGGATTCCACATTTAGTTGTCTTACCTTCTTAAATTGTATTTATTCAAGGTGGACACAACTTGGTATTTTGATATCTGTATATGCTGGTAAACACTGAGCATAATCAAACTAATTAACATGTACATCACCTCACATAGTTTCTGTTTCTCTTTATTGCTTTATAGTAAGAAAACTTAAGATCTATCATTTTAGCCAATTTCAAGTATACCTACCATACAATATCGCTAACTTTGCTTTTGATGGCCTTGAGAGTATGGAGGAGTACCAGTCAGGTATTTTGTAGCATGCTTCTCAATTGGGAGTTTTCTGATATTATCTCATGATTAGATTGGGTTTCAGATTTTGATTTTTTACTCTTTATATTAACCCTAATCACCTGACTGAGGTAATGCCTGTCTGTGAAGTTATACTTTCCTTCCCTTTCCAAACTGTACTTTTTAGAACAAAGTCAATATAGTAGAGCCCACATATAAGGAATGGGTAGTTATGTTCCACCTCTCTGAGGAAGAGGTATCAACACAAACTATTTAGGATCCTTTGCATGGAGATTTGTCTGTTCTCCTCTATTTATTTTGAATAAGCAGCCAATCATGTATTTATATTAGCATGGACTCAAAGATATATATTTTCTATTTTGAAAGTCATTACATATTCTGAATACAAATCATTTTTCAGGTATATGATTTGTAAATATTTCCTCCTAGTCTGTTGCTTCTCTTGCATTCTTTCAAAGAGCAGAAGATTTTAATCTTGATGAAATTCTGTTAATCATTGTTTTTTTTTTCTTTTATGGGTCATGCATTTGGTATCATGCCTAAGAAATCTAGGCCTATTCAAGGTCTCAAAGATTTATTTCTATGATTTCTTTTACAATGATTATTTTTTAATATTTAGATCTATGAACCATTTTGAGCCAATCTTAGTATATGTTGCATGGTGTGATCAAATTTCCGTTTTATCTTAGAGTAGGCATTAGAGTATAATGTACTAGAGGCAATCCCCTAAGAGATTGCAAAGATAGAAAGAAATCTTACTCTTTTATACAGTCAAGCAGATATAACTTATTACATATATGTTCAAAAAGCACATGTTAACTAGTCCTCAGGTAAAGAACTTGACATCTATTTGTCAGACAGAGTTTTTCCTAATTTCAACTGGCAATTGGGATGGTCATTGATGTTTGCTAACTGGCCCTCCAAAGGAAAAATAAACTTTTCATATCTTTATGACAAGAAGTAGTTTTGCAACTTCTGGTGAAGTACCTGCCCAAGTAAGATACCTAACCTTCCACAGAAACTGAGAGAGAGAGGGGCACTACTTTTCTTGATGATTACATTTCTAAAAGTTGGTTCTGTGGTCCTAGAGAAAGGCATTTCTAGGCTGTTAAAATGCTACCTACCTTCCAGCAGGAAGAGAACAAGGTGAGGGTGTCTGCCCAGGACAGGAGCTCAGTGTGATTCAGTAGTGAAATCTGGAGTCTCAGGCAAAAGCCTTCGTTAGCCTTTAAAAAGATTTACACACATTTGAAAAAACAAAGAACTTACAAGCTTTCTAAAACTAAATGTTGGAAAGGGGCAGGAAATCTCTTCTCTTATTTTCAACAGAGAGAATTAAACCTCTTATTTTAAATTTGTATTTTCCCTTACAACCTTTACTGATATTCTGTCCCCTGGTCTATAATTTCTCAAGAAGAGTGTTGAAATCTACTACAATTGTGGATTTGTCTATTTCTTAAAATCAGTTTTGTTACATGTATACTGAAACTCTCTGATGAGGTGCAGAAATGCTTAGGAGTTTATGTCCTCTTCATGAATTGACCCTTTTTTCCAGTAAGAAATGACCTTGATAATGATCTTTCTCTTAAATCTACTTTAATCCATTGTTAATATACCACCCTAGCTTTCATTTAATTAATATGGTCAGCACGGTATAGTGAAAAAAATCTATTTCCTTTAAACCATTTGTTTCTTTATATTTAATTTAATTACACCTGTAATACACTTAGAAGCACCATCATTTATTTGGAACTTGTACTTTTACCTAATCTGATATAATCTCTTTTTAGTTGTGATGTTTGATTCATTAACCTTTTTAATGTGATCATTGACATCACTGGTTTTAAATTCACCGAACTGCTATTTTTTTATTCTATCTGTCCTATCTGATTTTGTTCCCTTCCTCCTTCTTGAGTACCTCTTCTAAAATATTAATTGTATTTTTAAAATTAAACTTTCTCTCTTTTGTTGTCTATTAGCGAATTTTCTTATTTTTTTTGTTTTTAGTGGGTTTATGGTAAACATCTTTAACTTACATTAGTACATTTTCTATCATATTATACTACTTTATGTGTCATATACAAAATTTAATATACTTCTACACCTAAACTCCTGGCCCCTTCTTGGCCTTTGAGGTATTATTTTCATTTATTTTATTTTTAAATAAATATAAAATAAAAACTCCACATTATATTGTTACTGATTTTGCTTTAAATAGCTTATTATCAGGGCACCTGGGTGGCTCAGTCAGTTAAGCATCTGCCTTTGGCTCAGGTCCTGATCTCAGAGTCATGGGATCAAGCTCTGCATTAGACTCTCTGCTCAATGGAGAATCTGCTTCTCCCTCTCCTTCAGCCCCTCCCCACCTACACTCATGGTCTCTCTCTCTCTTCTCCCAATTAAATAAATCAAATCTTTAAAAAAAAAAAGCAAATTATCTTTAAAATATTTTTAAAATTAGAAAAACAGATTTTAAATTCATTTTCACAGATATTTATCATTTTTCTTGTTCCTTCATTCCTTCATATAGATCCAGATGCTCCTACATTATATGCCTAAAAGACTTCTTTCCACATATCTGTAAGTAAGGGGCTGTTGATAAAATTTACCAGCCTTTTTATGCCTGAGGTGGTAGTCTCATTAATATTTAAAAGATCTTTTGAATACAAATTTAAGTAGTCTTTTTGTTTATTTGTGGTTGGAGTATTTTGACCTTTGTACATCTGTAGCTTTATAGTTTTAATCAAACTGGGAAAAATTTTTCATCAGATATTTTCAAATATTTTTTTCTGTCTTCTTCCCTTTTCTTTAGAACTCCAGTAACACTTATGTTAGACAATCTGATATCTCAAAATTCATTCACTGATACTCAGTTCACATTTTTGTTGTTGGAGCTTTTTTCCCTCAATGCACTTTCTTTTGGATAGTTTCCATTGCAATGCCTTCAAATTAACATTTCCTTCTACAATGTCTAATTTGCTGTTAATTCCGTCTAGCATATTTTTTATCTCAAATATTTTTCTTTTTACCTCTAGGAGTTTATTGGCCTTTTTATTTCTCCCACCTCCTTTACTTGATATACAATCTTCTCTCAACATTTGTGAACATAGAAAATATATTTTTATAACATTATGGTATCTTGTGTACTAGTTCTATTATGAATGTACTTGAAAGATTATTAATACAAATGTTTTCCCCATTATGGGTCCAACTTTCCTGCATCTTTGCATTCCTGATATTTTTATTAATTGGATGTCTGATATTAAGAATTTTTTCTTCTTGGGAACTGGATATGTTATATTTTTATAAATATTCTTTAACTTTAGTTTGGAATTAAGTTAAATTGCTTGGAAATCCTTTTTTGGTTTTATTCTTAAGATTTCTTAGCTAAGACCAATGGTCTTTGGATAATTTTAGGTCAAATCCTCCAATTATTCTACCCAATGTCCCATGAATAATATTTTCCACTCTTGTCAGTGAGAAATGAAATTTTCCCAGCTCTGTTTGAGCTTTGGGATTGTTCTTCAGTCCTTTTGCCTACTTCTTTTCCCAGCCTCAGACAGTTTTCTTACTTACATCCATTAATTAATACTCAGCTGAAAAGCTCAGAAAGGGCCCTTGCAGTTCTCCAGAGTTCTCTCTGAGGTTTCTCCTCTCAGCTATTCTGCTTTGTGATCTCTAACAGCCATGGCTTCACTGCATTCCCAAACATTACCTTAACTCAAGAAGTCCTGGATTTTACAATGAGATACCACCTCATACCAGTCAGAATGGCTAAAATTAACCAGTCCAGAAATGACAGGTGTTGGCAAAGATGTGGAAAAGGAAAACCCTCCTACGTTTTGGTGGGAATACAAGTTGGTGCAGCCACTCTGGAAAATAGTATGGATGTTCCTCAAAAAGTTGAAAATAGAGCTACCATATAACACACTAGTGGGTATTTACCCTAAGGATACAAATGTAGTGATCCAAAGGGTCACCTGCACCTCAGTGTTTATAGCAGCAATGTCCAAAATAAGCAAACCATGGAAAGAGCCTAGATGTCCATCAACAGATGAATGGATAAAGAAGGTGTGGTGTGTCTATATAGAATGGAATACTATGCAGCCATCTAAAAGGCAAAATCTTGCCATTTGCAACGATGTGGATGGAACTAGAAAGTATTATGCTAAGGGAAATAAGTCAATCAGAGAAATACAATTATCATACAATCTCTCTGATATGAGGAATTTGAGAGGCAGGGTGGAGGGCTGTGGGTGAAAGGGAGAGAAAAATGAAATAAGATGGGACCAGGGAGGGAGACAATCCATAAAAGACTCTTAATCTCAGGAATCTCAAGAATCTCAAACTGAGTGTTGCTGGAGGGGATGGGAGTGGGAGGGATAGGGTGGTTGGGTTTTGGACATTGTGGAGGGTATGTGGTATGGTGAGTGCTGTGAATTGTGTAAGACTGATGATTCGAAGACCTGTAGCCCTGAAACAAATAATACATTATATGTTAAAAAAAAAAAAAAAAAGTCCTGGGTTTTGCCAGATATTCCTATCTCTATAAAGTAGCTTAGGAATCCCCTCCAATCAGGAAGGCTATACAACCCTAGCGATGAAAACAAAAAATGTTTTTCTGGTAAAGGTACAACTGATTCATTTCCACCCCAACCACCCTGGAAGAAGACAAATGTGTCTCTTTTAACAAATTTATATCAGCATTTGTGACTGTTCATGTATGGGCCTGTTCCTTGGATTCTCCTTTGAATTATTTTTTTATAATTATTGTTTCCTTTATTAATTAATAGGTCATCAAATAATTAGCATTTGTTCATTTTATATTTGAGAACTAATGATTGTGCCTATTCTAAAAATTATCTTTTAAAAAAGGAGGTACAATATTTCATTAAGTGGAATTTTCTTAATGCCCAATTGATATATAGTTGGATTTTTTTTTATTTTTTGCTATTATAAATTTATCAATTCATTCCATGCATATGGCTTATTTATTCTTCTACATAAGAATTCTTACTTGGGAAAAATCCAAGTATACATAAATAAGTCAAAAGAGACTATCATTTTTAAAGACCAGGACACAAATTACTTAATTGGGACTTTAGTTCTGACAAGCCACCTACAGGTGTTTGTGGCCATCTCTAATTAGACTGTTAGTTGCTGCAATTTTGACTAAAAAGATACTGTATTTCAGCATTCAGTAACCTTGTTATTGAGCTTCTGAGATAAAACTTTAAGATGCATAGAGGATTTTAATTATATTTTTGTTAATAATAGCTGATAATAACTAGAAAAATGAAGTTCAAGATTATAATTTCATGTTTAAAGTTGATGCTTCTGTAGACCCTATGAGCACTAGTTGATAGTCTCCTTTCTTTCTTTATGGCCTCATTTAAGATGATGTAAAGTCACCAAAGGCATGTATGGCATAAAGACTCATTCTTGAGGTTAAAAATAAATAGTAAGTACTGCCAAGTGAGTTCCTGTGCATATATGTTTGAGTGTGTGCATTTTTCATTTGGTAACACTTCTTTAAATAAGAAATAATTTTAACTTTTTTTTTTTAAAGATTTTGTTTATTTATTTGACAGAGATCACAAGTAGGCAGAGAGGCAGGCAGAGAGAGAGAGAGGAGGAAGCAGGCTCCCTGCTGAGCAGAGAGCCCGATGTGGGGCTTGATCCCAGGACCCTGGGATCATGACCTTAGCCGAAGGCAGAGGCTTTAACCCACTGAGCCACCCAGGTGCCCCATAACTTTAACTTTTATTCCTAATAGGTGAGAAAGTTCATAAGAAAAAAATTATCTTCAGTGTCTTTCATTTCATAATCATCACCTATTGATGTGAAATAATATCAGTCAGAAGCTAATTCCCTCACACAATATTTTAAATGTACTTTACTATTATTTCTACCAATGTGTCTAGGTCTAACTGAAACCCCATGACAGTATTGTTATTCTTTATTAGGTTGAAATCCAAATCAAGTCAAGCAGAACTGATAACCAGGGCTCTTAATATAAACTTCAAAAATTAGAACTTGAACTTTGCCAAAATTTACAAATTGGAAGCATAAGATTGGATTGTACTTTAATGCTTGAGAACAGATTTGCTTACAAACCTCTGCAGGGACAGTTAAATTACATATCAAATTTTTTATTCCTTTTTTAAAGAGTTATTTATTTATTTGAAAGAGAGAGTGAGCTCCTGCAAGTGGGGGGAGGGGCAGAGGGAGCATGGAGCCTAATGTGGGCTAGATCTCAAGACCCATGATATCATGTCCTGAACTGAACCCAAGAGTTGGACACCTAACCAACTAAGACAACCAGGCATGCCTCCCATTTGTTTATTCTTATGTTTACATACTCTTATTGAAACAATTTTTGGGTATCTGTTTACCAATACCAAATATTGGTATGTGGAAATAAAAATAAAAGTACTATGCTGTCCCTGCATTCAAGACATTTTAGAAATGCTATGTAAAAAAAGGTCCCATAGAATAAGAAAATTGGGGGGTGGGGCAGTAGGATCCAACACTTTGAAGGCATCAGAGGAAGAGTCCTAAGTAAGTACATATTTTAGTTAGTATGAAAAATGGGTAGATTAACATTTCTGAAGTGAGGGAATGAATGCCAGGAAGAAGAAACATGCAGAAGTAGAAATTTTTATCCTATGGTTAGAGAACTGCAGGCACAGTCTATATGAGCAAGAAGCTGAGCATAAATTATATAATTCCCTGTAATTTCTGCAATGCTCCTTGTGAAAGCCACTATTATTATCTACATTTTACAGAGGAAAAAACTTTAGTTAAGGGAAGTCAATTAACTTGACTAAGGTTTAACAACTAATTATTAAGTCTTTGGACTTGAACCACTATCTACTAAATACCATGAACTTAATTTTCTTTGAAAAAAATAATCTTATTCTTTATTTTTAGTTTTCTGGGCATATAGAAGGACTTACATGCAGCATGATTGTTGTTAGTTTCTATGTTTTGCATATGCTATTTCTGCTCTTTTGAATACTCTTTCCCCAGCTATTTATGAACTTAGTCTTAACTTACTTAACTTTTGGATAACTTGGTGACTCTCCTATGTGTTCCTGTGTCCTCCCAAAGAACTTAGCTTAATGTAGAATTTACCTGAGTGCAATTTAATGGCCTGTTTATTAGTCTGCATTTCCCAATAAACTATAATTTACTTAATAACTTCAATGGCTGGCACTTACTGAGACAACTGTTTCTTCAATGAAGGACTGAATGATTAAATTTTTTTTTCCCAAAAAATGCCACCTGTTCCTATTCTCAAAATAACTTCTTAGTTGACTTTTCTTCCTTTCCAAACGTTTCTTCAATAATATTAAAATATTCCTATCCTCCTACATGTACACTATGCTTTCTTTTTTTCTTATCCACAAAATGTTCTTCCCATACCTAGAGCCACTCTTGAAATTCTTATCCTTCAAGACTTCTCTCAGATATAACTCTGCTATGAATCCTTCAGTAACTGCATTGTTCATGTAAGCAATAACATGCTGTTATGTCTTATATTTTATTTCCTCTGGTTCTCTTTCTAAAGAATGAGGTCTTAATAGTATTCATTCTTAATAACCAAAGTCCTTAGCATATTCAGTGAAATAACTTCATAATAAATTATAGCCACTATTATCTCTCAGAGCCTTTAGAACATAGATGAGTGTAATCTACAAATTATTTGACTTTATCTTTTAAAATATATTTTAAAAATATGTTTAAAATTTTTATCAAGGGCTACTTTAAAAAATTAAATACCAATCAAAGTAGAACTGAGACTGAGATGCTTTTATAAATGCAGTTGTCTAATACCACATGTTTCATATGTTCATGTACCTTACTGAAGTATCAACAACATTTGTATCCCTGAGATATTTCCTTTGGCAATTACACTCATATTATCTTTTAATGAGGCTTTTATTTTATCAGTTACAGTAATTATTTTTATTAGATAGTTGATGATTTGAAACTCTTATATAAACTCTTATTTTAATTTTGTGACTGAAGAAAATTCCCTAAAATATTTTTAAACTCTCTCCAGACCCCAGTTTGCTAACCGACAAATTTAAAAAAAAAAGTGATCATTTTTCTTCTTAATATGTTAAAGGATGTTTTAAGTTATTTATAGACACATGGTAAGAAAATAAAACTTATCATGTTTCAGAAACTCATCACTAATTACTAAAGATTAGTCAATTTTTCTGAGACTGATGAATTATTTCCAGTTGTTTCCAGATAAACAATACATGCAGTCATGTCTGGGCAGCTGGAATAAATGACCTGTATATAAATAAATGTTGTTTTCAGTTGTGGAAGATTTCATCCTTTCTTGCACAGATGCACATCAACTATAACTTTATAAACAATTTTAAGTGATTAAAAAAAAGAAATTCATAGTAAATGGGGATCAGGGATGACTTGTTTGAACTATTCTATTAAGTTCCATTAGTAGAGAAATTAGGCAATACTTAACAGCCAATGAGTCACATTCGGCATTCATTTTGCTCTTTTAAAGTCTTTATTATTCAATATTATATTACTTCCACAAGTTACAAAAAGTAAACTTTTAGCTCACTTTCTGTTTACAGAGGTGTGATTTAAAGTGCTTTTAGAGAGTATGCACAAGGAAAATACCAAGTATCAATTTGTGACTATAGTATAATGCTCTTTGGAATCAGATGGTTTGTTTCAAATCCCACTTCTGCAGTAGACTAGCTGTGTGATGCTCAAGGTATTTTATTTAATTCCTGTTTAAGTACTGCTTTCTATATCTATAAAATAGAGTAACAAGTACTAGATATTTATGATGCTAAGAGACTCAAATGAAGCAATGTGTATAAAGTACAAGTATTGGATAACAAGTAAGTTCTCCAAAAAATTAGGTATCATTATTATTAGCTCTATTGTTATTTTTTAATTAACATTATTACAAATGCTATGGTTTACATTTATGCCTTAATGAATTCCCATTGATTATATTTTGCCTTGGTTGATTTAATGCACTTAATACAATGGCAAAAATAGACTATATTCATTAATTGATTATGATTATTGTACTAAAATATATAATCTACTGATTTATTTATATAGCTATCTTAAGAATGGGATTATTGTTTCATGTCAGAGTGAGGCTAAAATACCATCTCTGACATAGGTATATATACAACCAAAGCTACATGTGCAGATTTCTTTTTGCTTATTTTCATACATTCTAATGTACAAATCAATAGTAGAAATGAACATTAGTTAATAAGATGAAAACAATAGTGGTTCATTAACTGTAACAATTGTAAGATTTTAATACAAGATGTACTAATCAAGTGCAAGATGTTATTATTAGGGGAAATGTATATGAAGGAAGGACAGTATATGGCTATCTATTATACTCAATTTTTCATTGAATTTAAAAATGTTCTAAAACAGTCAATTAATTCACTTAAAATGATTGTTTAAAATCTTTATGTTTAAATTTGGTGATATAGGTGAAGAGTATTGAATGTAACCATATACTTTAAGGCAATTTTAGTGTATGTGCTGCCGAAGCGAGCACTACTTTAAGGCAAAAAGACTTTTAAAGAATTCCTCTTTTTTAGAAAATATGGAGAATGATTCAGAAATATTTATTACATAATGAATTTAATGTCTATAAGTTAAAAGCATGTCATCATTTATATATTTAAGTAAACTATTTTCCAAGTAGAGACTGTTAGCAAGAAAACCAAATTGTGTTTAAAGAAGTTTTTAATTGTCTGGGAACATAATCTTGATGAAATGTTAAGTAAAGAATAATCTCTGCTGCAATATTAAATATGTAACACATTATGAAATAAGCATAGGATTAAAAACCTTTCTAGATAAATGAGTAGTTGGTAAAATAGCCATGATGCATTATGGACTTCATGTTTGCTAGCTTTTATTCTAAAGCCCATATTATATCCAATATTTCTTTTTCTTTCTTAAGTAATCATTTGTATATAAAATATAATATGCCCTATTTACAAATTGAACCCTATTTATAAATTGGACGTTAAGTAAAAATAAATTGACATACAAATCATAGCTTTTAAGTACCAGAGCCAGAATTTAACCTTCTTTGATTCCAATCTCCATGTTCTTAAAAATGTTAACTAAAATAATTGCAATGTCTGCCTCTCGGCTGTGCTATTAAGAGAAATTCTTTAAAAATTTGAAAGCAGGGGCACCTGTGTGGCTCAGTGACTTAAAGCCTCTGCCTTCAGCTCAGGTCATGATCCCAGCATCCTGGGATCGAGCCCCACATTGGGATCTCTGCTCCACGGGGAGCCTGCTTTCCCCCTCTTTCTCTCTGTCTGCCTCTCTGCCTACTTGTGATCTCTGCCTGTCAAATAAATAAATAAAATCTTAAAAAAAATTTGAAAGCAGACACAATGAAATTTCTACAGTGAAGTGACAGTTAATAGAAAAAAAGGATCATAGAAACTGTACAACTAATTTTCATTTCTCCTGTATGGTTATTTCTGAAAGAAATCCTTTAAGTATGAAAAATATGAACTAAATATTTTTATAATGTTTAGATTTTGTAATTTTTATTCATTGAAAAAATAGATTTTTTCCCAAATATCTTTGTTTTTAGAAAATATGGTCACCAAATTGAAAGGCAAATGTAATATAAGGGTAATTCCATGATTAATTATTACTAGGAATCCACAATTTCTAGTTTTTTGTCTTTCACTTTTCTGTTTTTTTTTTTTTTTATGTCATTACCTTTCATTCACCACCCTTCACTTTTATCAAATACCCATCTATCTGTCACAAAACTCTTGCTGCCAGAAGTAAAGTTCATGTCTGCTACAAAGTTTCTATATGGAAGGGGCTAATAGCAAGTGATCATAAGGATGTGGAGAAATTGGAAACTTCTGCATTGCTGTTAGGAATGTAAGATACAGCTGCTGTGGAAAACAGTTTGGGAGCTCTTCAAATCTTAAACAACAGAGTTACCATAGGACCCAGTAATTCCACTCCTAGATGTATTACCAGAAGAATAGAAAACATATGTTCTCCCCAAAACATGTACATTGCAGCATGATTCATAGTAGCCAAAATGTGGAAATAATCCAAATGTTCATTATCTCATGGATGGATAAATATTATATGTAAAATGGAACATTAGACATAAAAAGGAGTAAAATACTGATACATGCTAAACATGAATGAACTTTGAAAACATTAAGCTAAGTAAATAAGCCAGGTCACTTATTATATGATTTCAATCATATGAAATCTTCAAAATAAGTAAATTCATTGAGACAGAAAGTAGATTAGCAGTTCTTAGCAAGATATGAAGAAAGGGGGAAATGGGAAGTGACTTTTAATGGGTACAGGAGGTTTTTGGGGGGTGATGACTATATTTTGGAATTAGTGGTGATGGATGTGCAACTTTGTGAATATACTAAAAAATCTACACTGTACATGTTAACATGCATTAATATGTTAACATGATTTGATGGTATATTAATTATGTCTCAATTACAGTGTTTAAAATATCCACACTAGTTTGAGGGGTTGTATATTGTAATTTTTCAAGAATGTGAAGTTGAAACTATTTGTATATTCTCTAACGTAAACCTAATTGTGGGAAAGAGTTCAGTGCAAACAACAGGGACACTGTCCCAGATATTTTAAACAAAATCAGTGGAATGATTATAAAACCAAATCATGGTCCGGGCTTTTCATATGGCTCCCATAACAAACAGATCCTGAAATTTGGGGAAGCTACTAACTCTGGGGCAAACAATGGATCTACCACGATATAGGAGTAATGTTATTACCATCCCTGGCTACCAAGAAACGCTAGAAGACATTGCTAAAATGTTTGTGAACAGTAATAAGAGCCAGAAAACAGCAAAATTATTTTCTTCTCATTTCTTCTTTGTAAGTCTCAGAAGAGTTCTTCTATTAGAGGAATACTCAAATTAGTAGTTGCAAGGGAATCTGGGAAATGTAGTTTATAATTTTCTAAAATCTCAACTAAATACCAAAATAGAATTTGAGAGTGACCATTTCAATGTCTAATGTTAGCTCTCATAAATATTTTGAACCTTCAAAACAGGAAGATTGAAATTATTCTTTTATAAATAAGAGTCTTGTCTATCATGGTAGAGGTGGAATTAAAATTTTTGTGAAGGCATGCTTGATAAAACAATATGAAAATCAGAACCTGGCATTCATTCCCAAACTTTTGGAAAATTATTCTCTCCATTTATTCTAAAATTCTATCTGTGAAAGTTCTTTGAACCACCTGGTCATCTTAATTCTAACTACTGCAATTTTTATTAAGATTATTGTTTAAGAGCCTCCTAATTGATTTACCTGCTTTAGGCTCTCCTTGTACTTAGTCTGGCAGATATAATTATTTTCCTTCAATACCCTAAACTTCTTCAAATTAAAAAGGTCAAAATACTATAATATCTATACTATTATTGCATTATTTGATTCCAACCTAATTCTCCTCCATAAATTTTATCAGCTGGTATTTATTTCTCCACAACTCATATAGACTGGGCCTGGAATTCTCGAACCATAGGGTAAAAATTTCCACTTCTGCATGCTTCTTCTTCCTGGCATTCATTCCCTCACTTCATAAATGTTAATCTATCCATTTTTCAGACCAACTAAAATATGTGCTTACTTAGGACTCTTCCTCTGATGCCTTCAGAGTGTTGGGTCCCCCCTCCCCAAATTTTCTGATTCTGTGGGACCTTTTTTCACATAGCATTTCTAAAATGTCTTGAATGCAGGAAAAAACATAGTACTTTTATTTTTATTTTTGGTACAGATGGAGGCCATGACTTTTAATTGCACCCATATAAGAACAATCCTGAAATATTATTTTTGGGGTTAAGAAATAAAAGAAGCCACCGGTGATTCTTTCTTCCTTCTTCTTTTTTTTAAAGACTTTATTTATTTGACAGAGACAGACACAGAGAGAGAGGGAACACAAGCAGGGGGAGTGGGAGAGGGAAAAGCAGGCTTCTCGTTGACCAGGGAGCCTGATGTGGGACTGGATCCCAGGACGCTGGGATCATGACCTGAGTCAAAGGCAGATGGCCTAAGAAAAGCCATTCAGGCACCCCTCCCTGGTGATTCCTATAGAGTATCATCAATTCAGTAATAGCCGAATAAGAATTAATGAGAAATGAAGACATAGAGAGAGACCAGCATAAAAACATATTTCAAGCAATTTGGCCATATAAAAGAGGATGGAAATAGGATTGTGACTGAAGGAAGAAAATAGGGATTTTTTTTTTTCTGAATTGTACTTGGGAAGAGGTAGAAAAGAAAGTGAAGTTGAAGGAACAGAAACATCATGGACAAATGAAGTGAGCAATGAGATGAAAGCAAGAAAGAATATAGATGGAGAATTAGGTCACAACTCCAGCAGACTTCCACTTATACCATAAGGAAGGAGATACAAAAGTGAATAGGAGAGTTGAGTCAGTAGGCCTGAGTTACTCAGTCTTTGAATATTTAAAAGCTAAACTATCCTTCAGCCAGTCCTAGGAGATAATCTCTGAGCCCCTGAATTATTCTGCTTGATAAGACTGTTTCTATATACTTGAGGGCTTGAGACATTCTGCACCTGTTTGACCAAATAAATTTTACAGTAACGTAATTTATAAAACTTCCATATCCTATATATAACACTTCCATTTTTCTATAACCACAACTAAGAAAACTGGGAAATAAAGTCTTCACTCAAAGCAAGTACATGTCCAAGTGAAAGACAAATTTTGTAACTATAGCAGAAGAACAGACTTGAAATGGGGTAAATGACCAACAAGGAAGGTGCTATACGTAGGTTTTACATAGGCATCTAGTTTATACCATAGCCTAATGAAAAAGAGCCCAAATAGGTTAAATAAATTTCCTAAGCCCACAAAGGCAGTACCTGGCAGGTCCAGGAAATGAATCCGGTTAAGATTGATCTCCAAGCCCATATAATTTTCACTAGAGGAATGATTTTTAAATATTTAGGAAGTTTCAAGATGACTTGAAAATATCATGAAAGTTACAGTCCATAGGAAAACATACTAACAGGACTCCTTTTAAACTTCTGAGGGGGGGCGCCTGGGTGGCTCAGTGGGTTAAGCTGTTGCCTTCGGCTCAGGTCATGATCTCAGAGTCCTGGGATCAAGTCCCACATCGGGATCTCTGTTCAGCAGGAGCCTGCTTCCCTCTCTCTCTCTGCCTGCCTCTCTGCCTACTTGTGATCTCTCTCTTCAAATAAATAAATAAAATCTTAAAAAAAACAAAAAACAACTTCTGAGGGAAGTCTGTGAGGCTAAAAATAGAACATTACAGCAATAATTCTCAACAACAGTATGAAGGGTAACTTGTTTCCTAGAGCTTGATCAGAATTAATGTTAACATAGGAGAGACAGATATAAATATGCACATAAAACATATTATCTGCATTTATATCCTATGCTGCTGGTCCACTATAGCAATGCACCAGAATATACATGGACATATTAAGAATTACCAAGACACCTTAAAACACACCTGTTCCTCAAAATTTTTCTCAGCTGCAAAGGATTTAAGAAAAGAACCTCAGATTTGAATGTACCTTATTTCTCTGATGTTTTTAAGCAATTTTTAAAATTGCCCCCAAAAATACTATTTTAAAGGTGGATAGGTATGTGTCTTCCTATGTGTTTGTAATGTAAAAGGACACGCAGCTTCTAACCTTCAAAAATTTCTGAGAATTATAAGTTCTAATTATTACCTTTTTTTGTTTTTTAAAGAATAGGAAATTGAAGAAGGAAGGAATGGGTGGGAAAAAACAACTTTCCTCTGGTCTCAGAAACAAATGAACCAATACTACTACTAATAATAATACTTTTTACATTAAAAGCAGGTCAAATACTAAATTGTTGCACTTTCCCCAAGGTTTAGATGGCATTCAAAAAAGCGTATCAATAGTTAACATTAGCTAACAATCTTGGAAAAAAACTGTAAATGCAAATAAGATATTTAGAGAGATACTTTGATTATAAATACTGTAATTATCTCAGTAATATTCTATTATATCCATTTTAAAATTGGGTCATAATTTTTCACCAAGGTGTCAAAGCATTACTTCTTTTTCCTTCCTTTAGGATACAGATTAGTTCAATCATCATTTTTTGACATTGCAGTTACCCAGAGAAAATTATGGGGAATTAAATGTAAAAGCTTTCCTGTCCACCCACTGACTACCCCATCCCCTGGAGTTCCTCCTTTTCAGAGAAAATCATACAGAATTAAATAATGTTGGAGTTGGAAGAAGCCTTAACTGTTACCCACTTACAACACCTTTCTGAAGCATGAATTGTATATTTAATTGTAAGGTGTGACAATTGTAGCAAAAGTAATTTCAAGGAAAAATACTCAAGGCTCTAAGAAAGGTCCTGTATATAACAATAAATGTAAAGAAACTTTCACAAAAACTTTTAATCTGTGCAGGCCACAGCACTCTTCTCACATCTAAAACTACAGAGAGATGCTGGTACACAGGTAAGGACAATGATAAAAAGAGAAAGCCAAAAATCCTTGAGAACCAGCTGCCACCCAGGTAAGAGGGAATGATTTCAAACTCTCAAAGAAAACACCCACAGCTTTCTCCTGTGGGTGACTTCTATATATTGTTCATTTACTTATTTTTGGAGTCGTAAGGGTGGTAAAAGGGGAGAAACTATAAGGAAAGTAAAATCAGGACACTGACAAAATAGAAGCCAGGAAAGGTTAAATGAGGACTTTGGTGCTGATATATTATAGGAGAACAGTTTTCTTTTTCTTGTAGGGAATTAAATCTTAAAATTTTAATCTTGTAATTAAATCTTGTAATATTACAGTCCCACATCTATGTCCTAGAGACATTTAAATGAGAAGCAAATATAGTTAAAGAGTGTTGAAAATATATTTATTGAAGGCAGAGGGCATGCAAGTTCAAATTACTCCTTGTCCTCATGTACCTGCCTTCTGCATAGAATACAACTGTACAACTTAAACAGTAAATATCACATTCACCTGGAAGAATTGTATGGCAATCCTTCTAGTTTAGAGGATAAAATTAATATATTTTTTAAATTCTTATGTTGCACTTTAAAATTTATGGTGCCTCTGTTTCTGGATAGTAGTTATTTGTGTCTGAAATTGGCTCCTTCAATGGATCAGTGAGTTTAGGGACTTCATTTCATACAATATATACACTATCCTCACAGCATAAGGTATAAAGAGCACAGCAGTGCAGGGAATGCCAAAGGCACTAAAAAAACTTCTAAAGAAATACATGAAATTTGATTTTAAGACATTTTGAGAGATTTGGAAAAACTGGTAGTTATCGGAATTAGTAAGGATTTTATTGCACTGATTTTCTGATACCAAACTTTTATCTGACCCATCCCTCCCATTTGATGTTCCATCTTAATATGACAAGGAATCCCAAAGTTTTAGATATGTTTGCTAAAATCCAAGGTAGTTATTATTTAGTCTATTTCATATCAGTTGCATGTTTATATAAGTAATACAGTCAAGTAACCTAAGTTCAATACAAACAAGAAAGTGTTTGGTATTACATTTTATCTTTTCCTTACTCTCTAATTATCTCCCAAATGATGACTCATGCATGTGCCTAGAACCTGAGGCTATAGCCATTTTTTTCAGTTAATCCTCTCTGGAATTTGATTGTGTTGGATTCTTCCTTCAATTTGGGTAAACATTTTAATCTCTTTTAATACCAGTTACCTCATCTATATAATAAGATTGTTATAAGGAATAAATTACATTTTATATACAAATACTTAAACAAGTACTTGGAATATAAAGAGAATACACAAAAGTAACTTATTATTATTCTAACTGCTGCTGCTGTTGCTGCTGCTGCTACAACCACTACTAGTAGTAGTATTTTCTAACCCAGAAAATAGGTGCAATCTTAGTCTATTGGTTTGGATGCACAATGCTATAATAATATTTATTTTTGCTCGTTTCTTCTATAAACCCCCCTCCTTGTATCTCTTTTCGTCTTTCTCCAGGATGAACCATCAAGATCTATGAAACAAATCTTAGCTTCAGGAGCACTCAACACAGAAGTACCTTTCCATGGAGTCTTATATGCCCTTTTAGTCACTTAGTCAAGCTGGTTACAGTAGGTACAAATCAGCAGTAACTGAAGTACACCTGGGAGTATCACTCTTATGGTATTTTGGGGAGTACTGCATAGAGGACAGGTGTCTATATCTAGGCCAGTGATTCTGAAACATCATGATTTTTCCATCCAAAAAATCTGACAGTATTTTAAGACTCTGTTGGTTGTTTCAGGGAAGATGGGAGGTATGACTGTTGTCTAGTCATATAGAAACCAGAGATGATGCTAAACATACTATATTCAGAAAACAGTCCCAAGCCAAAAAGCAGTATCTAACCCAAAATGTCAATATTGACAATGTTTAGAAACTGATCTAAGTTGATGCACAACAAAATAAAACATTATGTGGTGAAGCTAGAGTTGAGAGGAGAGGAGCCTCTAGGTAGAAATCAATACTTATCACAATTTTCTGGAAGGAATATACATTTTCAAGAACTGTAACATTATTGGAGCAGTAGATAGTCAACAAATATTTCTTTACTAGAATGAAGCAGAAAATAACAATGAAGTTACATCTATGATACAATGAAAGTATAGATCTGGGAACAAAAGGTACAGGGAAAGCAGAGAATTAGAGGCTAGCAAGAGTGGTATAAATGGAAGAAAATAATTGGTGAGATGATAAAGGTAAAGATTCACTTTCCTCTTTGTGTATCCCATTTCTAAGCCTCAAGAATGTTTTACGATTGTTCCAAAGTCCTATAATGTGGCACCAGAAATCTAGGCTTTCTCAATAGTTAGTTGCCTGAGGCAACACTTCAGATGATTGAAAACCATTTCTTTAGCTATATCCAAACTCAAGCTCTACTGCATAGAAACTTGATTCTTTCTACTTCCTCTTGTGTATAGGGGATCCCCTCCTTCTGTTTATATACTCCCAACAGAGAAATCAAATATTACTGGCATTGATGAAACATCTATACAACCATGAGGTAAGAGATCCCTAGAACCTGTTCTATTTCCACTTTTCTACAATCCATTTTGTTGGACAGGCCAATTCATATACCATAGCATGAAATCCAATCATATAACCCCTCAAAAATGAAGGAAGGAAGTCCTTCATAAATGTAGTCCAGCTATAGTCCAAGAAGAAAGAAGAACAATAGTTGGTGATTATTTAGTAAACAAACTGGTAACATATTCACCGAAAACAGAATCCATCATGGGATGTGTGTGGAGAAGTTACCCATCAAAACTATAATCGTCCGCTTATAATTTCTGCCCAAATATCTAAGAATTATCATCTTAATTATCTTAGTTAGTTTTTCCTTGTGTGTACCTGAGTTCAACTACTCTTTATTGACTTATTGTAAGGAAAAGAAACTACCATTACAAAATCAGAGATCTTTCTCTTCTTAACCAAAAAAATAAAATGTTTTAAGAAATAACTGCTTATTCAGAGTGTTTTCTGAGGGTTTTGAAGGGGCAGGGGTGGGTGGTTGGGGGAGCCAGGTGGTGGGTTTTATGGAGGGCAAGTATTGCATGGAGCACTGGGTGTGGTGCATAAATAATGAATTCTGTTATACTGAAAAGAAATTAAATAAATAAAAAATTTAAAAAAAAAGAATAACTGTTTACTGGACCATTTTTTACACCATATACAAATGCAAAATGAATTAAAGACCCAAATGTGAGACCTGAAATCATAAAATTCCTATTAGAAAACATGGGAAATAACCTCTTTGATATCAGCCTCAACATTTTTCTACATATGTCTCCTAAGAACAGAGGGAAAAAAAGCAACAATAAACTATTGGGACTACAACAAAATAAAAAAAACTTTTGTACAGTGAAAACGGCCATCAAGAAAATGAAAAAGCAACCTATTAAATGGGAAAAGACATTTGCAAATGATATGTCAAACAAGTGGTTAATATCCAAAATATATAAAGGACTCATATGATTCAATATAAAAAAATAGAAATAATCTGATTTTTTAAAAAATGGACCTTAATAGACATGTTTTCCAAAGAAAACATACAGATGGCCAACAGACACATGAAAAGATGTTCAACATCACTTATCATCAGGGAAATTAAAATCAAAACTACAGTGAGGTATCATCTTATACTTGTCATAATGGTTAGTATCAAATAGACAAGAAATAACAAGTGTTGGCAAGGATGTAGAAAAAAAGGAACCATTGTACACTGGTTGGAGGGATTATAAATTGGTGCAGCCACTATGGAAAACATTATGGAAGTTCTTCAAAAAATTAAAAATAGAAATAGCATATAATCCAGTAATTCCATTACTTGGTATTTACATAAAGAAAATGAAAACACTAATTTGAAAAGACATATGCACCCCCCATGTTTCTGCAGCATTATTTACTATAGGCAAGATATCAAAGCAATCTAATTTCCATCTGTACTGAATATATAAAGAAGATGTGTTGTGTACACACACACACAGACACACACACACATGAATACTATACAGCCATAAAAAAGGATGATCTGGCCATCTGCAACAATATGGATTGGATCCTGAGGATGTTATGCTAATTGGTACAAATTAGAGAAAGACAAATACCATCTGATTTTACTTACGTGTAAAATCTAAAAAAACAAAACAAAATCAGAAACAGACCCACAAACAGACTGGTGGTTGCCAAGGAGAGAGGAATAGGGGGATGGGTAAAAACTATGAAGGGGAGTGAGAGATATAGGTCTCCCATTAGATAATGAATAAGTCACAAGGATGAAAAGTACAGCATAGGAAATATAGTCAATGGTATCGTAATAGTGTTGTACGCTGAGAGAAGGTAGCTACACTTGTGGTGAGCAGAGCATAATTACAAGGTGTCAAATCACTTGTTTTACACCTGAAGTTAATCTAACACTCAGTATCCATTATAATTCAATTAAAAGAAAAGGTAAAAATAAAATATTAGCAATATCCTACCTGAGCTCATTTTCAACACTGAATCCTTTCCTCCAAGAAGCAAAACAAAGCAAAAGCATTTGGTCTTACCAAAAGATTTTTAGAGTATAGCCAGCATAAGAAGGCCTCTCTCAGAAGTGCCTCTTCTGCTACTGTGTAGACATGAGTCTGGGATCCTAGAGAATGGAGATGACATTTGGCTATAATGACCACCACAAAAAACTTTCAGTGCATTCATTTGCACAAATTTCTATTGTTAATCCCCGCAAATGTTAAGGTGATTCCAAAATCATCGATTCAGCAAATAAGCTCTAAACTAAAGATTAATATGTGGGAACTAAAAGCAAATTATTACTACAATTATCTTCAATTGTTTACATGATTAATGCTTCATTCAAATGACTACATAACACACAAAACAAGTTCTGGAAGTACATAATAATCCTAATAATTCAAAAACTAGACAGTAAGCTCTTTAATATTTTCTTTATTTGAGAAATTTCTGGCTCCAAAAGGCTGACTGTAAAATATACTTTCAAAATCATATCTAAATGTTCACTGGCACTTGTTAGGTCTCAGATATTCTTGAGAATCTTAGTGAGTTTTATAATGAAATTCATGGCTTTACTCGGGCATGCAAAATTCCCTATACTATATATTAGCAGAAATGTTGTGGTGAAAAAGTACCCAACATCTGAACATCCTGTGAATTAAGTGGAAGAATTTTTTTTTTTTTTACTAACATATACTGTATTATTTGTTTCAGTACAGATCTGTGAAATCATCAGGCTTACACAATCACAGTGCTTACCATAGCATATAGCCTCCCCAATGTCCATCACCCAGCCACTCCATCCCTCCTACCCCACTTCCCTGCAGCAACACTGTTTGTTTCCTGAAATTAAGAGTCTTATGGTTTGTCTCCCTCCCTGCTCCCATCTTGTTTCATTTTTCCCTCCCATCCCCTCATGACCCCCCACCTTGCCTCTCAAATTCCTCATATCAGAGAGACCATATGATAATTGTCTTTCTCTGATTGACTTATTTCACTTAGCATAACACCCTTTGGTTCCATTCACATCATTGCACGTGGTAAGATACTGGTTTTTTGGATGGCTGCATAATATTCCATTGTGTGTATATATACATA